>JANZLX010000008.1:5593556-5609373 GCA_025531955.1 Erythroxylum orinocense | reverse complement strand
AATATATATATATATATATATATATATATATATATAGAGAGAGAGAGAGAGAGAGAGAGAGAGAGAGAGAGAGAGAGATTTTCACCAGCATGGTTACAAATAAAACAATTAAATACCCAAGATTCGAGTAAAATAACAAGCACAGCATGCAAGCATGTTTAACTTATTCTCTGCTACTTAACTAACCCTTTATGAGTCTAGGTAAGAACAAACACAAGTTTACCCAGGGAGAGCGATACTGAGTTGATAGTTCATCAGTGTTATTATATATGACCTCTGATGTAGAGCGGACAGAAGACTACCCTATCTATTATTTCAATTTGCTTTTCTTAATTCTAGCCCTAAATTCAAAGATCCAGTAGCTCATATTTTCAATTTATACACACTGTACAATCTTCTATTCGTCCCCTAATTGTAATTCAACTAGCTTAAACAACAGAATCCAGCCATGCATGCGTTTTGGCGGACTAACAGACTACCAATAAATCAGAGTGGAAGAGAAAAACCAATATACCTGAAATGCACATTGTCAAAGCAAACACTGCCCCCATGTAAATGTAAAGCTTTTGCATCAGCTTTATCTCTAATCTCGGCCCTTTCCTACAAGATGTATCAAATCTAAAAATCATGCAATGTATAGAAACTTCCAATATGCAGATTTAAAAACAGGAACGACACTAAAAAGTGACAATCTTGATCCAATTTTTTCCCTTCAAAAGTAAATTACAGAAAGATTTGCTAGCCAGCATGAAAATAGTGAACAGACCCTCAAAGAGAGGGAAAATAATGGCCATTTATTCAACTGCAACAGACCATAAGGCATTCTTGAAATACCTCAAGTAATTGAAACATGGATTTCATGTCAACAAGACTCTGCACAGTCTCGCGATAAACACTGCCAAGGAAGTTGAGTGGAAGAGATAGTTGGAATAGAAGCCCATTTACCATTACCTGCATTTTCAAATGTTATATATAATTTTTCTGACCATAGGGCACTACAGCAAAAAATTCAAGTTTGCTAATTAAGTAACTATTTAAACAAGTTTACCAGATCACCAACTGTCATGTGACCATTCATAATCCCTTGGGAACATAGCACCATAGCAGTTGATAGAGCCATGCTAAATATGACATTTTGGCCAAAATTCAGAAAGGCAAGACTTCGTTGTGTTTTCAGGGCCGCATCCTCATACTCTGACACAGGAATCATTGTGAAATAAAAAGATAGGAAGGAACTGAGTGTCTATTCATGAGACCCTAAATCCTCAAAGTACCAAAAGATCATGCACCATGTACATTCTATGAGTGTGTTGGATGTGACCGTTAATTGAATTTGTTCACTATCACCCCAGACAATAACAAAGCGCACAGAAAAAAAAAATCAAAAGTAAGGACAATCTTCAAATTCTTGTCTTCAAAAGTTCCTGGGTTGGAAAAACCAAAGAGAAACGTAAGTTGTACCATCAAATCTACCATGATGAAGCAAAGTGTAAAATAGGAGGCTAGTCACCCCCACTAAGAGTGTGGTCCACATCCAATTTATTGATTTGCCCCATCAAATATTTGTTGATATAAAGATGTCCCCTTATTGTGGGATAGTATCTCTAGCACTCCCAAGATGCATTTAAGAAATAATTAGTAAAAAACTTTGATCTTCTAACAATCAAATATAAGTTAATTTGACAAGTGGTTCCAGCTCATTCTAAAAGAAGACTATAAAATTGTGCTTAGTGATTGACGCCAACAAGATTAAGTTAAGTTTATGGAATTGGCTAATGAAGAATGGCTTCATTGAATAGCATGTAAATACATTGGTAACATCAGAAATTATATGTGAACACTATTAGCATCTGTATGTTTATGGTTTGCGAATGAGTTAGTTCAACTCCTAATAGTTTTCAGATTGGACAAAGGTTAGTTTCAGTTTTAAACAGAAAGAAAAACATACAAGTAAAAGCATGAAGCTTGACGTACTTACTCTTTAAGAACTCATCATACTTTTCGGCTTCAAAACCTTCATTATTGAAATATTTGACAGTCTGGAAAAAGTTGGGGGTTGAAGAGAGTGAGGTAATTGCAGGGAAAAGGACAGACACAAACAATGTTAAAGATCGGATACAAGGGTTTAACCATCCAATAATTAATGGACTGAAAGCATCACAAGCAGCATGTATCAAGTAATTGATAAGCAGAAAACATCCGGGTAAATAAAGCACAATCTGACCTCATAATTGATGAGTGAATCAATTGCCCTTGTACTAGCATCATTATCGGCTTTATTCATGGCCTTGCGGAACTTTGTCCTCCACTGGGAATAGCAAGGAAAGGTTTCAACAGAAAATGTTGCTCAGGAAAAGAACTACTGTTGATCTATACATATATATATATATATGTATGAATGTATATTCACATGTATACTCTGTGTTGCATGCAACAATATGTCTAAAAATAGCAGTGCAGATGAATCAACATTAACATCTGTAAAATAAGTTGGTTACTGAATACAAGCATTGATTGCAGGAACCTTACCCATTGGATAACTTATAAGAATTGGCTGAACATATAATTTGTAAGAATTGGCTGAATATATAATACCTGTGTCACAGACAACGTGAACATAACATATGCAGCAACTGAAAGAGAGGTGATCCATGCAAAAGGTGCTCCAAATTTGTATGCCAGTATGCCGGACACCATAGATATCTGATAAAAAAGCATTTACATAATTGACTTCAAGGTGTTATGGAATGAGAAGAACAACTACATTGATACAGCAGCATAACTTGAAAAGTTGGAAATTAATGGATCCAAGCACCAAGACTAGTAGGATTTATACTCAGTTCCTCAAATTAAAAATACTGAGCACACAAAGGGCATAGTCATACCTCTAAAATGGTTGGTACAACATTGAACACCATAGAGGAGAGTATGAAATTTATGGCACGACTACCACGATCAATAGTTCTATTCAATGCACCAGTTTCTCGACTGGGAATATAATAAGAAAATGAAAAAAGGAAGAACATAAGTAGTTTTTGAAGCAACTCAGTTGAAGGCACAACGGGTTATTATAGAAGCATACCTAAGATGGTATCGCAGGTCCAGGTCATGCAAATGTGAAAACACCTGCAGTTGCAATATTAAAACTAAATGAAAAGAATGGAAATGGAGCTGAGAAGAAAAAGGGCAAAAGAAAAACACAGCAGTACCTTTCTAGAAACCGATCGGATTGTTCGGAGCGCTACCTTTGAGAACACAGCAGTCCTCAATTCTAGAATAGGAACAAGAAACAACAACAAAACGATAACGATAACAATAATAAACATATATCAGGCAGCAAAAGAGAGTAAGTAACAAGTGAAAAGGGTATAGTAATAGACCATTGAAAGCAGAAGCAGTAGAGCGGGCAATGCCATAACCAATGAGAACTGAAGCAGGGGTAGCAAAGACAGCAATGAGAGTAGAATTGGTGGAGAGGAAGGCGGGGAGAGCAGCAGCATTGGAAGTGGCAGTAGTCAACCAATCCACAGCCAGTTTGAAGAGGAAAGGAACTTGTACATTCAACACTTTAGCTCCTACAAGAAAACCCATGGCAGTCAAGACTCTCAATTTGAACTCCGGATTATCTTTCATCCACAAGTAAGTGGCCAACGTGCGCAGTATTTTCATATCCGCTACTTGCTGATCGGATGATGATTTTGTGACCTGCTTCGACGATTTTCCATCTGAATTCGAATTAGCAGGAGCCGAGGTGGAGAACAATAGGCGTCCATTTGAAGCCGCGCTCTGTTCAAATTTCAAGTTAGCCAAGCTAGACATATAGACAAATATGCAGGAAATCCAAAAGTAGAAGACCAACCGGTCGTTGATGGTTGAAAGAGGCAGAATCGGAGAGGTAAGCATTGACAAGACGAATACTTGTTAGCTTTCTGTGCGGCTGGAAGCTTGTGGAGTTCCAGAAATTAGGAGTGAATGAAGAGTATGACCTTCTGAGCAGCAACTGAAACTCAGTACTCACAAAGTTGCCATAACTATGGTTACTCCTAGTTATAATAGGGGAAGCAAAATGAGAGGTGTAAATAGTAGGCTTCTTCCAGCGCTCAATCCTGAGGATTGTGAGATTGCGAGCCCTAACATACTTGGCGGCGGCCAGCGACATCTTACTGTCTAGTTATTGAAGTAGAACAAAATCGCCTGCAGTATTCTAAGAGCTCTTTTTGCCGCCACTCATCTTCTTCCTCCGAACCAACCAATTCGTTGATGGCTTCTGGGACACTTTCAATCTGTTACGAAAACGGCAAGGAATTGAAGTGCTCTTCTCTCCATGTTCTTTCGATTATTTTACAATCAACCCATTGGCAGGGATTAATATGGTTTCTATGCATGTAAATAAAAACTTTTTACTACCCTCTTAAACGTTTTTACTGTTAAGGAAAGCTCTGCCTAAGGTCGTAAACAAATGGAGTGAATGACAGCCTCAAGGTTTGTCTAGTTTCTGACCTGAAACAGAAAAAGGATTGGTTTTTCTTTTGTTTTCTCTTGAGGTTGGTCAATTTGGACTTTCCTTCTTTATCTTGTTTCGTTTTGGTACAAAATGCTTGTTTCTCCGCCATACAAATAAAACCCAATTGGCATTTTGTGCGTACCTTTTGGCTCTTTTTCTTTCTTTTATGATGTATCTATAATCTAGTCCATCTTTTTTTCTTCTTCTCTACAATTGATTTGAGTGAGAGAATGGCAAGTACCTGCTTCCAACTGCATTATAATTGTAGTAGTAACTATGGAGGTACAGCAGGCGTGGCCAATTTTCAGGTGAAAAGGCAGCTGTCAGGCGGCAACACGAGACAACCAATGGTAGTCCGTGAAACAAAAACATCATCGTCTGAGAAAAGAAAGAGGAGGGCAATCATGTGTTCTAGTGGGAGAGAAATATGGGACTTCATAGGAGGAGATTTGATACTACCGGATTTGGGGCGTTGGCTGTCTGATGTTGAAGAGCACAAAGCACTTGCTATATACAGCCCACACGAGGGCGGGTACGAGGGACGTTATCTGAACAGACTCAAAAACCAGGGTTACTACTTCCTCGACCTCACTGCTCGTGGCCTTGGTGATCCGGAGACCACCCTCACCAAAGTTCATCCTGTTTGCCCTGTCTGTCTCTGTCTCTCTGCACTTTTTGGTCAATTTCTTCTGTCACCATTCACTTGCATTGCTTACCAGTGGCACTGAATCAACAACAACTATTCTATTTACTACACACGTAAAGTAGCGCAATTCAGACCTTTAACTTTACGATTATGGTGCGTACCGCAGGCCCATGTAGGAAAGCAGCCCATCGCCAGGTGGTATTATCCCCCAGAAGTCGACTATAGACTTGCGGCATTACCTCCAAATGCCAAAGGACTTGTCGTCTGGATTATCGAAGCCAAGGTAAAGTTGCCATCTTTATTATAAATGAACATAAAATGAATGATATTTTCTGAATCATGGCTCCTCTACGTTGTAATTAATACAGGTTCTTTCAAAGGCTGAACTCCAGTTCCTTGCTTTGCTTCCTGCTCTCCGCCCTAAAGTCAGGGTCATCGCTGAATGTGGGAACTGGTAAATTTTCCCAATTTCTATTGCATATTTCAATCTTGTACTATTGCTGATTTACGGTCTCACACTTATACGATCATTCTGTGCCAGAATACTTACAATCGTGAACAAAATGTTATTTATCCAGGAGAAAGTTTGTATGGAAACCGCTCAAAGAGATTGCCGGACTAACTGCCATGGAAGGAGCTTGACCACCACCACCACCTTACTAAAACATGAACAGCTCCAATTTCAATACATCAAGCCCTCAGCTGCGGTTTTGCAGCAGAAGCTGATGAAGTGGTTGAAAGATTATACTTAATAGTAACACCGGTACAACTTAACTTGTGTCGTTAATGGATAATGGTGAACATGCAAATATGGTCTGTCAAGCAAAAGTTCCAAGTATTTACTATAAATTCTATTGGAAAATCACCATTCAGTTTCATAGGGCTTAGAATGGTCTGACCAAACGTCCTGCCAATTTACTTGCGCCTGCGAACAGTTTCGGTCTACGACTCTCAAGTGGCCTTCCAATAACAGCCCCAGATTGCTTTCCATTCACAATCCCAAAAAGATCAGACCACAAAGCTTTTAAAGATGAAAATTACAAAATCCCCAGGCATTGTCCTAGATAAGAGAGAGATGATTTGTTGCCAATCCACCAGTTGGCCATGATAACCGTGCATCTATGCTCATAAAGTCCAGACATACGCAAATAACAAGGAGAAAGAGAGAGAGAGAGAGACAGACAGAGGGAGGGAGAGGGAGAGGGAGAGGGAGAGAGGGAGGACTATAATTAATTTACTTGAAAACTACACAGCTGTAACAGTGAGAATCGTATACTGCTTTTCTTTTGTTGTTGGAGTCGTGCATTCTCATATAGATTAGGATTTCCTACCTGTCCTTCCACAAGAATAACATACGAAAATTTGAAGTCAGGGACTAAACTTTGCGTTTTCCACGTCTTCTGTTGTCTAAATCAAGTAGCCTTGAGGGCTGAGAAGCTGGTAATGGTGCTGAAATGCCAATGGATTCTGGAATATCAAGATTCACTCTCATTGACTGGTTTGCCATTGCACGCTTTATGTTAAGCTCGTGAAATTGCCGAATATCAAACCTTGCCTTCTCAATCTGCTCATTACACGCAAAACAGCTGTTAAGTGAAGTCTAAATTTTGGATAAGGCATTATCCTTATCCCAATGCTAAAATGTGTGTGATAGAACCTCACCAGTTCAATGTGATGAATTGATGAATGTGCATCAGCAAGTTTTTTCTGCAATTCATCCGACCTCTTTTTCCTGTAATCCTCGTTCTCCATTTCATTTCCAATCTCGCCGAGTCCTTGATACAAAGCTGGAGAAGCAACAACAGCAAAATGAAAACAGATTGCCAATAATCCAAGGTATACAAAGCTGGAGAAGCAACAACAGCAAAATGAAAACAGATTGCCAATAATCCAAGGTAAACCATGAAGTGAAAAGCAACGCAAAATGCATCAAATGAACACATAATGATGACCAAAGAAGTGTAGGAGACTGCCTATGATGCCAACCATCAACCTATTGATAACAACAATATTTTTTATATAATAATATTACTTACTAAACAAAAATCAGACATGGGCACCCACAATTTTGTAATTTGATCAGTTAAAACCGAAGCTTCAGGAACTGCTAACCAATTACAAGAAAGAGAAAAAGTTCTTTTAATTGTATCTCTAAAATGTCAAGTTAGAAATTTCAAAATGTTGTCTTAAAATGAGACAAATAGACCAAGCTTCAATTCCAGCTAAATGTAATGCAATCAGAATCCCTTTTTGCACTTTTTTTTTGTCTAAAACTTTTAAATCTTTGAAGGTAAACGGTAGATAGACCTTGAAATTGTTATACAAAAGCTGCCTTCCTCAAACAAGTTAGTAAGAAAAATTACATATCAGATGAAATCAATCTAAAAGTGGTCATAGGTAGCCATTCTATACCTGGTGCATTCAAGTTACGTATATGCTCATTCTACATAACACACTGAAACACTGAGAACCTGTGTACTTGTAGGCTACATCACAAAACTTTTATCTCTTAAAAGCTAAATAAACTTATCAGTAAAAAAGTAGTTCATGGAGGGAACTATACTTGTCAGAACAGATAGCACCCATATCTGAGTCGGGATATCATAAAGCTTTTTGGCCAAAGTTAGAGAAGATCTCAATATCTCTCTAGCTTGTACAGTATCATGCAAGGCAAGCGCCAAGTGCCCAAGGATGGTCAGATATTGTGAAATTAGTTGAAGATTGCCCATGCTATTATGTGCAATTTGTAAACCTTTGGCCAGTCGAGCCCTGCAGAAAATTTATTATTTTAGCGCAAACGAAGATAGGTAGAGAAGTCCAAGAAGAATTAGGGTAAAGTGCCACAATGTTTGACAAAGCATTAGTAGACTTTAAATCTGGGAAAAAGCAAATAAACTGAACATAAAGAGGAAGAAAGACAACTCATATGAACTGAAAATAGAAACAGAGGGAGTAGTGGAGGAGCTATCCTGGATTAAAATCCATTTGAACTTCATAGAGCCTTTAACCACTTGTCCACTTATTCTGCTACTATTCTGTTTTATCGCTTTTTATCTACCAAATCAATTGACAATTCTGGCCTTAGGGCATCATGCCCCAAATTAATTTATTCATTTTATTTTTAATGGACCACACACATATAATTCGTTCCACAGAAAATGAAGCCAAACGAATGGCTAAAGTAGTCTACATGGGATACTTGAGGGCTTAAATTTCAAATGCCAGACAAATTGAAACATAACCATATCATACCCTTGTAGTACGTGTGCGTAAATAGTAACTGCATGTGAATACTAGTACCCGTACATGAGATAAGCACACATGACCAGGAGGATCAAAAATACACAGGAATAGGTAAAGAACTGATACGACCCATAGGCCAGAAAGTATGCTCACTGATCATAGACGAAAGACCAATGCCTTAGAGGGGTAGACCTTGTCATTTGGGGGACACAAGGGTGGGTAAAGTTGTCATAGGTAGGGAAAGTTAGTTACTCTGACATGGGAATAAAACAGTACGGGGGTGAGAGGGAATAGGCAGGCAATTGTTATCTGTCATTTGTGTGGAGTGAGCCTAACGCTGGAGGAGCTAGGACCTCGAATCCTAGCACACTTATCTTGTTCTTTTACTGGTTGACGATCAATCAATATATAGACTATATTTCTGCCATTGTTGTTTGCCATATTTGTGTTCTGCTTGTGTGTGTGTTTGCTGTGGGAGGTAGAGTTGTGCAGGGTTTATCAAGAACATAACCACAGGACATGGGAATGCATCAGGTTAGTTTACATCCATTTTGAACAGTTTTGAACAGAAGTCAACACAGTCATAAAATTTGAGTTAGGATTACCTTGCTTCTTCATAATCATCTTGTCTCATCAATAAGAGACCATAAGCAAAAAGGACGCTTGCATGCTCTCGAACTCCAACAAAACTGTCCTTCATTCTATAAACTGGCCCAATCAAATCAAGAGCCTGCAAGGAGGGAATTTTATCATAACAAAACTACAAACATTAAAGAAGTTAACGTGAATCTAAAACTAGGTTGCAATCATCAACAGAAGCAGTTATTTTAGTATTACTGAACCTGGGATGACGATTCAGCATCACCAATGCAGAAGTATGAAACAGCTGCATAAATTTGGCACATTGCTTGCATGGATTTGCTCTCTGTTAGCTGAACACATAGCACAACTAAGAAAATTACTGAGCAAAAATGTTTATTAACCAGAATGAGCATTTATCTGCTAGCAGCACATAGATTATGCTGATTGTTAATGTTGGCTAAATACAATACAAGTTTCAGCCTGTCCTCTCCTAAGCACTACACATCAAATTTAGCTTAACTCTCTGGATATGCAAAACCTGTAGTAACCAAACAGTACAAACTAAAAGCATACCTTTGCCGCTTCAATGTAATGAAAAGCTGCTTCACTATAACAACCAACAGAATGAGCATATTGTCCCCTAAGCATCTGAATGATACTCTCACAGGCCTGTAAGATTGTTGGAAAGCGAACGAACCAATCTCTCATTTGCACCAATGCCTGATGATAACAAGCTCGTGATTAGCATTCTCATCCCATCAAAATGAAGAATAATTGAAGTGCTTCATAGAAGATAACAGACTTAACAATCTTGGTGCATAAGTGGTTGGACGTTGTTATGGAATTTGAGAACTTTAAACAGTGAGAAACTTAAAAATGATTTTGGAAGATAATCCAACTACAGGTACATCTATATCCACAACTCAAACTTAAGCCCAACTCGAGGATTGTAAAAGCCGTCTTCTTCCTTAATCAGTTGCATCAGTCACCCTTTATCACAACGAGCAACCCAATATACAATGTTAATAGAAAAAAAGAAATTCCTATCTTTGACTTAACAATAACCATACCAACAAAAAAAGAATCGCTACCTTTGATTTGACCATAACCATTCCAATATTGCCAGGTCAAGTTAATTATTTAACCAGTTGAATTCCCAAGAGCAGAAATAATATCCAAATGAAAACATAGACAACCAGGAAATCCTGATTAAAAGAGTTCCTTCTATCAAACTCCGTGGGTCCTATCCCGTCACATTTCATCCTTGTATTAAGACCAAAGTTGAGGAAATGAATAATGTAAAATAAAAGCAATAAAGGTGAAGGACTGCACCCACCTCTTGTGCTTCAAGAAATTCAGACCGTGTAAGCTCCACAGCCACTTTGTTCTCAAGGAACTGCATCAATAGCATTAAATATACGCCAGCCATCCAGATGGCAGAATGCTGCAAATCGACTTCTGTTTAATATGAAGTTACAGACAACAAGCATAAGCAACATAAACACTGAAAATTGAGTTGTTGAACTCGGCATTAAGAAGGGGAAAAAGGGTAAAAGAAGAAGGAGAAACCAACCTCGTACACCATCTGTTATTCCAAGCTTCAAGAGCTCTCCTGCAAGAAATTAAGAATTATGATCCATCATTGAGACAATGCTCAGTTGGGAATATGTTAAACAATCTAAATCAAAGTCCCCCTTGCTGGCCGCTACATCTATGAGAACTACACTTCAAAGACGCAACATAAATATTAGATCAAGGCACGGCCAAAGAAAGGCTTCCTGAGGGCAACTACAAACAAGAAAACGGTTGAAAACTACACTAGTGGGTACTACGGAAAAACAAACCTTGAATAGTCTGCATTCCAGATTGTATCCGCTTAGCACACTCCTTAAAAAGTCCTCTTGGACGACCAAATATAACAACCATAAGATCAACCAGAGCATAAACAGCGCTTTTTGGTAACCACTCCCCATCAAGAGGAGGAGGAGCCAAGACGAGCTTATCTTGCCATGCCCGCCTCACATTTCCAAAATAAGCAGGTTCAAGAGACTGCTCACAAGATGAACTCATAACTCTAGAGATTTTAGAAAGATGGTTCTGAATTTGAGCATGCTTCGCTGAAAGCAGCGACCTTTCTCTGTTTGGTAAGTCAGGCCTAGAAAGACTTTGGTTAAGGGCGTCAAGTTCATTGGTCAGACCTTCTATTTCCCTCATTCTCTGCGAGTCAGCCTTCATAGCAACATCCAATTTGTCAACATGTTGAGTGGCATTCTTGTAATCACAGATGCGAAGTTGATAGAATATATGGAGGAGCTCGTAGTAAAAGAACAAACCAAGGCATTGTTCTCTCTGCTCAGGGGACAAAAAAAAAGAAGTGAATGACATTGGACAGGTGTAGTATATTTTGAAAAAGGAAAATGGAGATAGATATACTTTGTCAGGCCCCAATAACTCCCAGAGTTCATCACATCTGCGAAGAGCGATTTGAACCAAATTGTCATCATACCATTGCATGAGGTGAACATGCAGTACAGAAGTTGCAAAGAACATCTGAAAAAGAAAGATTCGGTGAATCAAAGAGAGGTTTAAAGTAAAAACAGGACTATTGAAAAAACTGAAAATATGGGGAAACAGAAAAACAAGTACCTGTAGCTCAGGATAACAAAGTTGAGCAGCAGAAACATAACCAGATTCCAAAGCAGTGATAGCAGACTGATAATCACCCTCAATAATCAAAGCATTCGCGAGCTGAGAATTGAAGTTGCAAGACCACAAGTTAACGGAGTGGGAAGGAGGAGAAGAAGCAGCGAGATGGAGAGCCTTAAATAGAATGTTCTTCTGAGGAGGAATGGCTCCGACCAGATGATAGCACTGACTCAACAAGCTGAAAGTGCGACACTTCAAGTCGAAGCAAGAGGGAATGGAGTTAAGGAGGAGTTGGGAGCGCTCCAAGTGGGACTTCGCCTCGCTCACGTTATTGGAGTGCTTGAGGAGTAGGCAGGAGATTCGAAGCCGCGTCTTGACCTCTATGATTGGCAAGAAGGAGACGTCGCTTTGGCAGATGGCTTCAAGACACTTCACCGCTTTCCCTATCTCCCCTCTCTTCTCTTGCTCCTCCGCCAATCCCCACAGTCCCTCCGCCACCAATTCCATTCTTCTTGCAACTTGCTTACTCAATTTTCCATCTCCATCCCCAATTTACCCAAACAAAAACTCTCGAAGAATTAAGCAGCCTCGCGGTCTCCACCAGTCAACAACTCCGACTAGAGGCAAATTCTTGCGGTTTTCAATTAATCAGATCTATTTCTAATTCAGTAATTCCTTACAAGTCTATCGTTGAAATTTTTGTCGTAATTTTACATGTTATTGGTACAGAAATCGATTTGATCTTATAATACGATAAGCAAAGTAATTCTAATTATTATTTTCGATTATGAACAATCGCTTCCTTATAAATTTTGAACTGGAGCCGTGGGTTGAAAAATGAGTACGAACGGTAATTTGGGTTTACAAGAAAGCCCAAACCGCCAAACTGTCTGCATTGGTAGTTTGAGTCAGTCACTTTCGCTTAGCGGAATTCGCGGGTTCGTGATTCAGGAACACCGCTTCTTTTCCTAACTCGCGTCTTTTGAATAGTTCCCTCTCATCTCATCTCATGAAACAAAAGTTCTGATTATTCTTGTTTTGTTTCTTTTTCCTATCATCACTACCAAACAAAAAGAGAGAATCGTATTTTTTTCTTTTGGATACTAATGAAATAAATTGTGTAGAGTGTATTGGAATACGTAGAAGTAGGTCGCCCCGATCATACATCATTATAACAAAAGAAAATGGACGAAGCAGTGGATGGAATAGAGGCAGAATTAGTAAAAGAGATAGAGAATGACAAAGATTCATCAACCTTTTCCTCTGATTCCGAGATCGAGGCCAAGCACTCTTCCGTTACCTTAGGTTCCAACAAGAACCGGCTCTTCGGTCGCCAAAGGCCTCTTCATTTGGTTCTTGGTGCTGGTTTAGGTATGCACTGTACCAAATCTATCATCAGCATGTGTATATATATATATATATATATGTATATATGTATATATGTATAACATCAATTAATTTGAAATTGCATCGTCATCAGTTGCAGACATATTACTGTGGAGAAACAAGCACCTATCAGGATGCATATTCGGAGGAGTGAGCCTGATATGGATTCTGTTCGAGTGCTTTGATTATCACTTTCTCACATTCGTTTCCCACTCTCTTATTTTCATACTGTCCACGCTTTTCCTTTGGTCGCATTTGTCCTCCTTCATCAACGTGTATGTCTCTCGTATCTTCTTGGCTCTTGTGTTTGTTGATATGTGGTGTGGATAGTAACCAACAAAATTTGGTTTGCAACAGTTCTCCCCCAGAACTCCCGGAGATTACGGTGCCGGAACAATTGTTAGTTACAATCCTTCTTGTGCTAAGGGATCATACGAACCAGGCTCTTGCTACCTTAAGGGGCGCGGTTTATGGCCAGGACTTGAAGATGTTTCTCTTGGTATGTCTCTATATCACACATCCTTGCCGAAGCCAAACTGTTGCGTTTGATTATTCTGATAACGAGATTATCCAATTTCTTATTCTGCAGGTGATTCTGAGCCTGTGGGTTATCTCTGTTATAGGCGGTTGGTTCAGCTTTTTGAGTCTCTTTTATTTAGGTAATTTTATTATATCATATGAAAAAATTAGCTATTGCCTTCCCAAATTGCAAAAGACCGTGACATAATTGTTGATTCAGTATTTGTGATGGTGATGACTCTGCCGATGCTATACGAGAAGCACGAGGACGTTGCGGACAGCTACGGAGAGAAAGCTTGGATTGAAATTAAGAAACATTATGCGGTGATCGACAAACAGTTTCTCCATAAAGTTCCCATGTTGTCTTCTGATCACAGTAAGCAGCATTGAAGCAGAAATATGATGTTCATGCTTGTTTTGTCATGGAGTTAACTTAGTACTCTGCTATGTTTCCATTGGGCATATTAATTAGTTGGTGCTAAAAGATTTCCAAGTTCATACAAAACCATTTCTTCAAATTTATTAGGATATTTTTTCACATCCTGTTCATTTTCAATGCCATTCTGTAGGATTTCAAGTTCCAAAAGCTAATTGAGTAAATTTCAATGTTAAAATTGTTTGAATATTTCACAAAGTTGCATGCGGATCACACCATCCATAGATCCTCTATCTAGGATCACTTTGTCTTATTCTGTCTTATGAAATCTCAATCATTTATTTTGTGGGACTTACATGGGACCTATGTGAAACTCATATAAATAAATGGTTGACATTTATTGAACACAATAAGACACCATAATATTAGACAGAGAGTTTGAACTCGATCATACCAACTTAAGAAACAAGTGTACGAACTATGTCTACTTTATACTATCTGAGGCTAATGCTTTTTCTAGATATTCTTAACTATCTGACAAGCTAAGAGATTAAAGTTTAAAGTAATATGAATGTAGTTTATTGTAGTAAATTTTATTTTATAATTTTTAATATAATTTATAATGTCACAAAAAAATTTATAATTTAAGATAACAATATTTTTAAATATCGGGTAAGATTATAAAAGATATTTTTATCTTTTATTTTATTAATTATTTCCCGTCCAAAAAAATTATTACGTGCAATTGCCTTCACAATTTTATTTAAATTTTTAAAAAGTCAAGTTAACGTTTCACTTTAAAATCGTAATGTAAGTTACACCATGAATTTCACGGTTATTATTATGAAATTAAATTACACTAGACCAAATATATGAACGTTTTCAACTCAGCATGAAGGTTAAAAAATTAGCTGTTAAACAGATATTGAAAAATAGGCGTAAATATGGATTTGAATATGGATTAGTGATAACCTGAACCAATAGATATTTATATCCGACCTGTTTTTTATTAAGTCTATAATTTTTGTTTTGAATGTTGTTGAGTTCAAGCAAAAATAATTTGAAATTTTGGATATTTCTGTCTTTATTTTAGTTATTGATTGTGAAAAATATATATTGTCTTTACACTATACATTATAATTTTTATTATTCCAATTTTATGATTTTTTTTAAGATATATAAATCAAAATTTTGACTTATTATTATTAAAGTAATTTTAATTTGGAGCGTTCGCAAAAATCTGCTCTTTTTATTTTATAATCAAAAGTTATATTTTTATGTGCTATACAACCTGATGGATATTCAAAAACCTGAATAATCCAATATATTTAGATATGGGTAATAAATCTTAAAAATCGATAGATTTTAAATGGATAATAGATTGAGTCATAAAAAATAAATATAAATATGGGTAGAGTAACATCCAAGCCCAACCATATCAATTGTCATCTTTAGCAATAACTAACCTAACGATTAAGGGCAACGCCCACATCACTCAACCACCCTAAAATATGAAAATATATTCGGTGACTGCGGAGCTCTAAAAAGTGTATACGGGGCTCACGCTAGCATGGAACTTTGGCTATCGTCGAGTTGAACTAAAAGTGGGCTCGGCAGTGGCCCTTACTCGACAAGTCATTCCTTGATTCACAATCCGATCGTTCAAGGTATTTATGAGCTATGCACGTGGAACTAGATGGTCGTGCATCTTCATATCTAACACCAGAATAACAGATGTGTGAATTGGCTAACGGCTTATGCGGAACATTTTGCTGTAGGCACCTTTTATTTTAATTTTTCACCTATTGGGTGTTATGTACTTCTATTAGAGGATATATCGGTAATCAATTTCCTTACATTCGTAGTGTAATCGGTTTGTTCACTTTTAAAAAAGAAAATACATATTTTAAACCCA
>JANZLX010000008.1:5545468-5558191 GCA_025531955.1 Erythroxylum orinocense | reverse complement strand
TGAAAGGTTTGAACAAGCAATTCAGCGCTATTATAGTAAGAAAAAGGAATTGGAATATTTGGATTTGGCTGTGGAACCAAAATATGAGAAGGAGATCATTGAAGGTATAGAATTTTCTTGCTATAAAAAGGGATATAAACATTGTTATCATTCTGAAAATAGACAGTTAAATTTGATCAGTGATTTGCAGCTTAATACCTTGCATAATCTTCAAGTAGTTCATGATAAAATATTATTATTGTCTAATGTTACCTTTAAGCATTTTCATTTAATTGAAGAAAAACGTGAAAAACTACAAAAAGAAGTATTTTCGTTGGAGGATCTTGAAAAAAGGATCAAAAGAATCCCAAGCAAGAAAGAAATCTCGGGTTTAATTGACTCCATAGTCGATAAACCAAAAGAAATAGAACATGAAGCTATCCAACTATCAAATAAGTTGGAAAAGAAAATAGAAAAGCTCGAGGTCCTAATTGAACAAAGGAGTCATCGGTATGCATACTGTGAATGGAATACGATAACTATTGACTCCAATTATCATTGTACCATTCTTTAATTTCTTATCAGTCACTGACACCGAATTGATTCCTGTGATTTAAATTAATGAATGAATTATATTTTAATTAATTATATTGTAACTAATTAATTAATTATATTTTAATTAATAAATGAATTATATTGTAATTAATTAATTAATTACAATATTTTAATGAATGAATGAATTATATTGTAATTAATTAATTTTAATGAATGAATGAATTATATTGTAATTAATTAATTTTAATTAATGAATGAATTATATTGTAATTAATTAATTTTAATTAATTAATGAATTATATTTTAATTAATTTTAATATAATTAATTAATTACTTATAATATTTTAATTAATTATATTGTAATTAATTAAATAATAATAATATTAGTTAAAGAATACCAAACCTTACTAAACCAAAAAATATTAAGCATTAAGCAAAGTTAGGAATGACTCCATTCCTCTCCATTCATTCCTCTCATAATGGAGAGGAATGGAGCAATGCCCTAAAGGAAGAAATGAAAGTAAAAGTCCAATAATCATAACCTCCTACCATACTTTCTTTTTCATTCCATACCCATTCTTCTCTCCTCATACCCACCAAACAAGCACATCTTAAACCTAGGATATGGAGGGTGTATTCACGTAGGAAGAGAGAGGGTAATGTCAGAGTTAGTTAGAAATGGGCTGAGGTGGCACAAGGGATAACATAATTGTACGAAGGATAGCGAGAGGAAGGTATTCAGGTAGTGATAGAATATTGTGACAGAGAAAGAGAACATTCTTTCCCTGAGGAGCAGCCATTGCTCTGGTTAGTGAGTGAACATCGGTTTACTTGTAATAGTTGTGTTTTTCTACTGATTTACTATCAATAGTATTCGGACCTCTAGTCATTCAAGCTAGAGGATCTAACATCGGTCCGACCTGCCGGATACCAATTGAGGGAGAGACGACCATTGGTTTTTGGGGACTAGCGAAGTTTGCGTGACTCACCTTGATGCCACCGAAGATGTCCAACAGGGTAGACGTATTGGAATCTCGTATTGCTAGCTTGGAGGCTTGGATGGAGGACATTCAGGCATCCATGCGAATGGCGATGGGAGAAATGCAGAGAGCCTTGCTGTTGGAAATGAGAGAAATGCTGGGAAAAAGACCCGAGAAAGGACAGGGAAGTGGAGATGCGTCAGGAAGGGGGGCGAATACGGGTGGAGCCAGAAACACAGGTCATGGGCAGTCACCTCCAGGGGAGCAGTCCGATGATACCATGGAAGAATACAGGATGTCCGTCCGCAAGGTGGAGTTACCCATGTTTGATGGGTCAGACCCTGCAGGGTGGATCACGAGAGCCGAAGTATACTTTGAAGTTCATAATACTTTGAACTTGATCAACATGAAGCTAGCTCTTCTGAGCATAGAAGGGTCCACCATCCATTGGTTTAACCTTCTGCGTGAGACCGAGCCAGAGTTGGGTTGGGAGTGGTTCAAGCGAGCGACCAATATGGGGGAAGAAGGTTTGATAATCCTTTTGAGGAGTTGTCAGATTTGAAGCAAACGGAGTCGGTGGAGGAGTATATTGAGGCTTTTGAGTTTATTTCGTCGCAAGTGGGAAGGCTACCCGAAGAGCAGCTCATGAGGTATTTCATGAGTGGGCTGAGACAAGATATTCGGAGAAGGGTACGAGCGTTCGGACCTGCTAATAGGCATCAGTTGATGAAGGTAGCGAGGGCAGTGGAGGATGAGATGAACGGCGAGAGTGGGGGTGTTGACAGCCTTGGCTCTCGGATGCGACAGTGGTCTTCGCACCAAAGGACCCCTTTTAGGGGCAACTTCCGGGTCAACCCGACCCAACGTGACCCAGAGCCTCCAAACCCGACGGGTCAAGGGCGATTTGAGAGTGGCGCCGGATCAGGGAGAGGTCGCGATTCCTTTGGGGTTCCATCGGGGTTCATGGCACAGCGGAGGCCGGTGGCTCCACCCTTGGCGACTCCAACCCGACGAACCGACAGTGACAGGCGGGGATCGACAGAGAGAAATAGGGGGGTGCGGCATTTGTCGACCAGGAACTTATGGACCGAAAGGCTAAAGGCCTGTGCTTCAGATGTGGGGAGCGGTTCCATCCCCTTCACCAGTGTCCAGAGAAACAGCTGGGGCTGTTAATATTGGATGAGAATGAGACCTTGGATGAAAACGGAGAAATCGTCGCCCTAGAAGCCGAGGTTGAGGAGGAGACTGAAATGGTTCTGGAATGTAGAACAATGGGGGTGTTTGGGGTGAATGAGGCAGTGATGCCAGAGGCAAAAACGATGAGGTTGGCCGGACAAATACAGGGGGTTCCGATTGTGATATTAGTGGACAGCGGGGCAAGTCACAATTTTGTTTCCCCTGAACTGGTTAGTGGGTTGGAACTGGCGGTGGAGACAAGCATGGTGATGGGAATTAAGCTGGGAGATGGCCACCGGGTCACTACTCAAGGAAAGTGTTTGAAAATTCCTATTCGGATGGGAGACCTAGAGTGGAAGATTGATGCTTATGTCTTGAACTTGGGAGGCATGGATGTGATCCTCGGGATGGCTTCGTTACAAACCTTAGGGAAAGTTGTAGTGGATTGGAAGGAGATGTATATGCAGTTCCAACATGAGGGGCAACAAGTTCAGCTACAAGGGAATGCAGGGTTTCAGTCCACTCAACACAAGGGCAGTGTGAATTTGGCAGATTCTGTGAGCTTGCATGGCCTTCTAGCTAGCATAGGGGGTGAATTTATGTCGGTGGAAGGGGAATTTTTAGATGCAGCACATCAGAGTCAACTTACTAGCAAGGAGGATCAGGAGCTGAACCAGGTGTTAGATAAATTCCTGGAAGTTTTTTTAGAAGTGCAAGGGTTGCCTCATGATCGGAATCATTCTCATGCCGTTATGCTGCAACAAGGGCAAGGCCCTATTAGTGTGAGACCCTACAAATACCCCCATCACCACAAGGATGAGATAGAAAGATAGATGCAACAAATGCTATCGATGGGAATTATTCGCCCAAGCTCTAGTGCCTATTCTAGCCCGGTAATCTTAGTCAAGAAGAAAGACGCGTCTTGGAGAATGTGTGTGGACTATAGGGCCCTCAATCGGGTTACCGTACCGGAAAAATACCCTACTCCGATGGTGGATGAATTGTTAGATGAGTTGAATGGTGCAAGGTTCTTTTCAAAACTAGACCTTAAATCGGGTTATCATCAAATTCGGGTTGAAGGAGGAAGACATTCATAAAATAGCCTTCCGCACGCATGATGGGCATCACGAGTTCCTCGTGATGCCATTCGGGCTAACAAACGTCCCAGCCACTTTTCAGTCCATTATGAATGACATTTTCAGGCCTTTCCTTAGGAGGTTTGTGCTGGTTTTTTTTTATGACATCCTCATTTATAGTGCTGATTGGGACACTCACCTTTTACATTTGGAAAATGTCTTGGAGGTTTTACAAGCCAACCAATTTGTAGTCAACAGACAGAAGTGCAGCTTTGGAACAAGGACCGTTGCTTATTTGGGTCATGTAATTTCTGCCCAAGGGGTAGCTGTGGATCCTATCAAGGTGTCTTGTGTGGTGAACTGGCCGATTCCCCATAATGTGAAGGGAGTAAGGGGTTTCTTGGGATTGACTGGTTATTACAGAAAGTTTATTATGAATTATGGAAAGATAGCTAAGCCTCTCACCGAATTGACCAAGAAAGATAGGTTTCAGTGGAATTGGAGGCATTTAATACTTTAAAGAGGATCCTCACTACATCACCTATGCTAGCTCTTCCCAACTTTACTCAGACTTTTGAAGTGGAGTGTGATGCTTCGGGTAAAAGGGTTGGTGCAGTCTTAATGCAAAATAAAAGACCGATTGCTTATTTTAGTAAGGCTTTATCGAAGGGTAATCTTTCCAAATCAACTTACGAGAAGGAATTGATGGCATTGGTTTTGGCAGTACACCATTGGCACCATTACTTGTTAGGCAGACCATTTGTTGTTTATTCGAATCAGGAAAGTCTTAGACACTTGCTACAACAAAGAGTTTCCACGACGGACCAACAATGTTGGATGGCTCAGCTTCTTGGGTATCACTTTGAGGTCATTTATAAACCGGGACCTGAAAACAAGGTTGCTGATGCCTTGTCCAGAATCGGTGATGAAGCTGAATTGGGGAGCATTTTGTCATATCCTTTGTGGGCTTATCATCACATTCTTCAGCAAGAAGTTAGCAAGGATCCGGTCCTCAGTGATATTATTCGGGAATTGCAGCAAAATCCAACTGCAAAGAAAGGGTTTTTGTGGCACCAAGGTGTTCTCTTATACAAAGGGAGGTTAGTGATTTCAGCTTAATCTGCTCTTATTCCCTTATTTCTAAAAGTGTTTCACTCTTCACCCATAGGGGGCCATTCAGGTTTCCTTCGCACATATAGAAGGATTGCTCAAAATCTCTATTGGATTGGCATGGAAAAATCTATTTAAGACTATGTTAAGTCTTGTGATACCTGTCAGCGTCAAAAATATGCAACAACTTCACCGGGGGTTTTGTTAAAACCCTTACCAATTCCTAACCAAATTTGGGAAGACCTCTCCATGGATTTCATCACGGGACTTCCTAAATCTAGAGGGTATGAAGCGATTTTGGTGGTGGTGGATCGATTGTCTAAGTATGGTCACTTTATCCTTTTGAAGCATCCTTATACCGCAAAGAGTGTGGCTGAAGTATTTGTAAAGGAGATTGTCCACCTACACGGAGTTCCTTCATCGATCATAAGTGATCGAGATCCCTTGTTCGTGAGTTATTTTTGGCGGGAATTATTCCGACTTCAGGGGACTAGGCTTAATATGAGCTCATCCTATCATTCGGAGACGGATGGACAAACCGAAGTCCTCAATCGATGTTTAGAAACCTATTTGCGGTGCTTTGCTTCCGAACAGCCCAAACATTGGTCTTATTGGGTTGCATGGGCTGAATTGTGGTACAAAACTACTTTTCAAATATCCATAGGTTCCACCCCTTTTGAATTGGTTTATGGCACAAAACCTCCCACACTAGTTTGGTTTTCACAAGGGGAAACAAAAGTGGAGGTTGTAGCAAGGGAATTGGTGGATAGGGATGTGGCTATACTTCAGCTGAAACATAACCTTTAGCGAGCTCAAGATCAAATAAAGAAATTTGCTGATAGAAAGAGGACTCCTTTATCCTTCGCGGTGGGAGAATGGGTGTTTCTAAAGCTCCGCCCTCACAAACAACTTTCGGTGGCCCGGAGAATTAATCAGAAGTTAGCGGCCAGATACTATGGACCCTTCCAAATTCTGGAAAAGTTGGGGGCAGTTGCTTACAAACTTAAACTTCCACAACATTCTAGGATCCACCCCGTTTTTCATGTGTCCCAATTGAAGAAAGCAGTTGGCAACTACACAGTGGCAGCAAACTTACCAGAGGGTATGGAGGTCGAAGTGGAGGATATGGTGGAACCCGAATCTGTCCTAGCCAGCAGAGTTATCTCCAAGGAGGGACACTCAATTCGGCAGTGGTTGGTTTAGTGGAAAGGCAAGCCTATGGAGAATGCTACTTGGGAAGATGAATGCGTTCTTCGGAGCCAGTTTTCTCATTTCAGCCTTGAGGACAAGGCTGATCTTCTAGGAGGGGGCAATGTTAGAGCCAATGATAACAATAATACTAAGCCTAGGATATGGAGGGTGTATTCACGTAGAAAGAAAGAGGGTGATGTCAGAGTTAGTTAGAACATGAGCAAAGGTGGCACAAGGAATAACAGAATGTACGAGGGTAGCTAAGAGGAGGGGGGGAGTGAGGAGAGAGGGCATTTAGAAAGTGAGAAGGGTATTGTGACAGTGAAAGAAGATATTCTTTCCCTGAGGAGCAGCCATTGCTCTGGTTAGTGAGTGATCATCGGTTTACTTGTAATAGCAGTACTTTTACTGATTTACTATCAATAGTATTCGGATAGCTAGAGTTTCTAACATTGTCTTCACTTTAAGAAATTAAATATTTTGCAGAAAGAAAAAGTCATCTAAAAAGATTATCACTGATTTATAAAAACTCGAGTTGTAGGATCTGTGTTGTTTTTGTCCTCTTTCTCTTTTACTTCTCTTTATGAAACTTTTAATTTAATGCAGGCTACCTATCAGAAGTTTTCAGCGATGTATATAGAACTGTAAGGTACTTTTTTTTTTTTTTCATTTTTTGAGTTGCTGATCAATTAGATTACATCGAGAATGGCTTTTCCTTTCCCCCTTATCTTAAGCTCAACCTTTTCATCAGCTAGGAAATATATTTGTCTATAACTTGTTAATTAAAATTCGTTTTTGTTATTATTTTCTATGCAACAGGGTTAGTCGTAAAGGGATGGAGTATCTCAACAGTGCAACACCTGATCACCAACCACCTCTAATTTTGCCATTGATCTCTGATATGGTTGGTGGTGAGGAACTTCAAAATAACAGTGTTGGGATTGAAAACTTAAAGAATTTGGTGACTGTGGAATGTGAAGGATTCTCAGAGGTTAGCAATTTCTTGCTTTCCTAAATTGTTTTAATCCTTGCTTATTCTTTATTTTTGTCCTAAATTGAGTAATTTGGGTATATGGACGTGAAAGGAAGTTTGCTTTGAACCTTAGGTCCAACTAACTTGTCATGGAACAATACTATTGTTCACGTGCTTTTGGTTTAGTACCTGCAGATAAACATTTTGGATATCATGATAAGTCATCCCATCTTCATGGTTAGGATAGTGGGTTCATTGCCTCTCAGTTTGTATCTAATGATGAGTCAATCCCCTATCTTCATGATTAGCAAAGTGAGCTTTTCCAAACGCAGTATAAAACATAACTGTTTGCAGTTAGAAAGTCTTTCCTATAATCATGTAATGTACCATTGCCTCTGATGAGAAAAGGAGGGCTAACTGTAAGAGCTTAATTTATGACGTTGGATTTTCAATTGGTTCTTCCATGTAAATTATCCATTTTGTTTTGACTGATGAGGGTAGACACCGCAGGAATTTAGCATCGTATAGTGAAGTAGGGTGAAGCATTCATTAAATGAGATCCCACAAAGTTGCTTCAGCAAATTTTGGTTAGTACTAGAGATGCTTTACTGTTTTGTACTTTATGTATTATCTTCTTCAGGCTGAAGGAAAACTCTATCACATGCTTTTAGAAGAAAGAATCAAGCTTGCAAGAAGTATTGGAACTGCTCCGTACGTTTCTATTACATTTTGAAGCTACAAGTTCTAAAATCTCAGTTCTCACAACACCTAAAATGTGTGACTATCCACTTCTTCTTGCAGATATGCTATATGTGGTGATCAAACGATCAAAAGAATTTCATTGACAAGGCCATCTACAAAAGCAAGGTTGGCTAACATAGATGGTGTCAATCAGGTATGCAATAATGATCAAGAAAAGAAGAAATGCTTTCAATATGTCCAATTCCTTTTTGTCATCTAGGATTGAACTTGATTGGAATGTTGAACGCTTGGAATATGAATCTACTGGCACAATATACATTTCCAGTTACTTTTTCCTTAAGCATGCTAGAGAAACTCCAGGATCCACATTTTTTCTTGTGTCTATAAATAAGCTTTGTTGCAACTTATTAATCTTCTCAACACTGAATTATGTAACCTCACATCTTTCAGTCTCCAAACTCTATTTTGATCCATAAGAACGTCTATACACATTCCTGTTATCATTATTATTGTTATGATATAAAATATCTTCCAGACTACTCTTTTGTGGTACATCAGAAACTAAAATATTTACAAACTCTGGCAACTCATGCATATACCCAAGTTTGAGCTCTAATATATGGGGAGATACTGCCATTTCTCCATCCGGTAGGTTAAATTCTTGGTGATTGGTTTGTGAAGTCACATCATTCAAATGATTATTGGGATTTTCTGCTCGTGGCTCTCATCTGCTAATTACCAGAAATTTTGCAATAAATTTCTTGTCATCTTACATTATTTTGGAAAATGTACTCTGCATCCACTCCTCAATTTGAAGTCAGTTTGAATGGTGCCGTATTCGACATTACTAATATGGAGACAAAGTAGAATTGTGCTTCTCTTCTTATTCTCTACCTTTTAATTGTAAACTAGAAAACTAAATTTTGAGTTGAAAATGGTGTAGCATCTGCTTATGACCTACGGGGATCATCTTCTTAAAAGTATCAAGCATTTCTCTGAACAACTGAACCTTTCCTTGGATGGGGAAGCAAGCATGCCTGGTCACACAAGAGAACTGCAATCTGTAACCATTCAACAGAGAAAATTGACGCCAGCTAAAGTTGAAGCTTGGAAAAAGTGGGATGAAGATGGTCTATCAATTCAAATGATTGCGGTATGTGAATTTCCATAGTTGCTAGCAACGTGTTAGTTACACTATTATGTCATTAGTCTTGATCCTGACAAAAGATACTTGTAGACCTTTCCTGGCCGATCAGCTTCTATAAAAGAACAAACTGTAGCCGAGTATATTCTGGAAGCTGCCCAAGAAGGGTTTAAGATGGATTGGACCAGATTCTGTGATGAAATTGGAATGACCAGTGAAATATTCTTAGCTATTCAAGGGGCTATCTCAAAAGTTGGCTCTACAGACAAGTTGAAACCCATAAAAAATGAATTACCAGAAGATGTAAGTTTGACCGGACAAATTCTCTTTTATTCCTGTGTCTTAACAGTTTTCCTTTCGCTTTCCCTTCATCCCAAATTTTCCCTTCATTTTTCTCTTTGTTGGTGATAGATCAGGGAAATTAGTCTCTATAGGTTTTCATGATGGTATGTACTGAAAACAATCTTGTTAATAATGCCAGATAACTTATGTGCATATCAAGACTTGTCTATCAATGAAAAAGCTTGGGATTCCTCTAGACGCGATATGCTCTAATGCAACACACTTGAGTACATCAAAGGCTTGTGAACTTGTGAAAACAGATTCTGAATCGTGCTCTACTGAGACTGCAGGACCTTGTCACATTGAAACACAAGACAATGCTGTTGCTCATGTAGGCTCCGGTAATAATGAAATAGTCTCTCTAGCTGCTGCAAGGAACCAGGAATGCCTGCTTACTGTCCATAAGGAGCATCTTCTCTACCCCATAAAGCGTCAGAAAGTGGACTTGCCTCAAGGAATTTCCACTGAATTGGTGGCATCACCCAGTTCTCTACTAAACTGGCTTACGAAATATGATGAAGGGGTGAGTGAAACAAGCACTCAATCTTTGCTTCGAGTTAATTAGGATTTTTTATTCCGCCTAGTCTATCATTTTATGCTTGTGTTCCATAAATATTTTCTGTGGTTAATATCTCTCAGGTTTCACTATCAGACATTATGGAGCACTTTGAAAAATCTGAAGAAGATTCGGTAGTGAATATACTGAGTGACCTTGAAGGTGACTTTTTAATATTTAAGAAAAATAATGTGTATAGGCCTTTGTGATGAGTAGGTTTGTATCGTTAAGATGAAATGCAGCTACTAAATGGTCGATGTGTATTGAGACTTCTATTACTGAAATTAAACAATAGGAGCAATTTGCATGTTGTGGGATCTGACGACAGGGGCCCTCTTCTATATAAATCTGTAGCGATTATCAACAACGAATTCGAGCATTCGGAGATCATTACAAGCTCCTCCTGACATTTAGTCGAGAAAAAATATGCAAAATTTGAAGTTCAAAAGGGCTGTATTTGTGTTGAGCATGCCAATATGAAAACAGGAGGGATCAATTCAAGACCATAACTGTCGCTAACATAAATTCTGATGGATTAGTTTGGAAATTCCCACCTCAGAAAAAGCTTTCAGGAGAATAAAAGTGTTGAGGTTAGTCCTTGTGTAAGGCATCCTCTAGGTCAAGATCCAACCCGACACGGTTTTTAATGGATTTAGTGGCATCAAGAGGTGACTTGCATTTCTTCTGTAATTCCTTGAATCTGTCAACATCAAAATTCTGTTTCTTGAACAATTTCCTCTGCTTTGAAAGAAAAAGCCTCTTCATCAAGTCCTGATAAGTTGGATCCCTTGCGGTGAACAGGAAATATGCATAGCCGATGATAATCCCGGAAGTAGTGATGAAGAATGTAATGGGCTCCATTACGTCCCACGAAAATTCCCAAAACGTGAGCCTGAAAAAAAGGCCTACATGAAGCAAACCTATAGCAAGTCCACTCCAAAGCAGACGGCGCACCTGCTTATGTGCCAAGACATCAATTTCTTCTTTCTTCTGCTGCAGTGTCCGTAACTCATCCCTCATGGGGTCGTCTTCAGGAGTCAGAGCAAGTGGTACTGCTCTTCTAACCAAATCTACTACCTAAGCATAAGCAGATGATGATCAAGATGGTTAACTATTAAATGCAACTAAAATGTATTATAAATAACTCCGCTGTTGTGACCTTGTCGGGATGGAGGTAGACCTTGTCCCTGAAGAGGAGAATGACACCAGCATCGTCAAGGACGCGAGCAAATGCGGAGGCCTCGTCGTAAGATCGGGCCACTCCCATTGATTGGCAAGTCTTGATCAACTCTGTGTATTGAATCACCTCTTTACCTTCCATTCCAAGCTTCATCTTCATTGCCTCCACATTCACTAATCTCATCAACCTCTTTGCCTCTTCACACGTCACATTCCCATTTTCTACTCCTTTTTCTTTATTATCAACAATCGTCTTCTTGTTATTGTTATTGTCGCAAGTAACAGTTGAAAAACATGAAACAAGGTGAGACTTATTGTTGAATGAGAATGTAAATCTATTGTTATCGTGATTATCACTTCCGTATCCACAAAAATAATAATTATAAGATGTTTGGTAAGGAGCTATTTCATTTTTTGTCAAATATAGCTGACTCATTGATGAGTTCCTGCCGGAGCATGATGACGATGACGACGTCGGCGCCACCGTTCTGTGCTTCAAAACTCCACACCACCGCGCTTTCCTCCACATTCTCTCTCTCTCTCTCACGGTTGCATTTCCCTCCCTCAAAATGGAAGTTGAGAGTTACGTCATTGGGATGGGATTAATCAGTACGGGTTTCATATATTTGTATTATGTTTTGATTAAACCAAAGCTGCTGAAACCGAGAAATAATGCTTTTGTTTGTCTGTTATAGATAATTATATAAAAAAGTAAAAAAGCGAAATGTATGTTTTGGAAGGTTAAATAAAGCGATATAAAAGGGCGGCAAAGCATGGGGTTCGGCCGGACCATTTCGCATAGTCTCCGTCTCACCCCACTTTTCTTGCCACGATAACAATAATGAAAATGTAAAAAGGAACAAAAGGATTGATGGCTATTTCTGTGCGCATGTCTTTGAAAAGAATATTAAAAATATTATTATAATACTTAACAAATATTTTTGTATACATTTATTAGAATAAAAATACCAATATTTTAATGACTATTTTCAAATTTAATAAAAATATTTTATAGTGAGAAGTGTATAGTATTTATTTATTTTTATTTAAAACAAATAAGATTTAATAATTTATATAATATTGTCTATAATAATAATTTAAAAATATGTAAGACGATAAATGAGTGTCTTTCTCTTTAGTTTAATTTATATATATATACACAAATAAGATTTAATAATTTATATAATATTTGATTGGTTATAATAATCATTTAAAAAAATGTAAGACGATAAATGAGTGCCTTTCTCTTTAGTTTAATTTTTATATGTAGAAAGACACTCATTTATCGTCTTACATTATTTTAAATTACTATTATAACCAATCAAATATTATATAAATTATTAAATCTTATTGTTTTAAATAAAAATAAATAAATACTGCTCACTATAAAATATTATTTATTAAATTGGAAAAAAATCATAAAGCAATTTTAAAATATTTGATGAAAAAGAAAAACTTTATATGAAAAGTGAAAACCCTTTTAACCATGAAATTTGTGAGTTCAAACTATAGAATTTATGTACCAGAAAATAATAAAGGAAGACTATAAAGTATAAATATACAGATTTCACTTGACAAGAGTGAAGAGGTGACCGGCCACTAGACACATAAGACAAGAACAAGTTCTAATTTAAACAAAGAAAACACTAAAAAACAGGGGCTTTGGAGGACATGTCACATGCGCATGTTGAAATCGAACAAAAGTACTGATTATATTACGTTTAATTTCCCAAAGACTAGTTATGTTTCCCAGAACCAAA
>JANZLX010000008.1:5520146-5545368 GCA_025531955.1 Erythroxylum orinocense | reverse complement strand
ATTGATTAATTAGTTAATTACTATATGTTAATTAATAAATGAATTATATTTTAATTAATTACTATATTTTAATTAATGAATGAATTATATTTTAATTAATTATAATGTACTTAATTAATTAATATTAAATTTATGATCTTTATCATAAAATTGTTATTTGCATACTCTATTTAAATTGGTAACTTGTTGTGCACCGTTTCAACCAAATAAAAATAAATAAAATAGAGATCTTTATTTTCTTGGATTAAATCTGTATTATATGTTAATTTGTAAGTATAGAATTTACATTTTCTTAAAAACCTAGGAGTGACTCCCATTCCTCTCCTATTTGAGGGGAATGGAGCATTACCTTAAACCTAGGAATGAAAACATTACCTATTCAATAATAGCATCTTACCAAACAATACTTTTCATTTCATACCCATACCTATTTTTTCAAACCCCCAAAACAAGCACACCCTTAATTTTTATATATAGAAAGGCACTCATTTATGTCTTACATAATTTTAAATTACTATTATAACCAACCAAATATTATATAAATTATTAAAGCTTATTTGTTTTTAATAAAAATAAATAAATACTTCTCACTATAAAATATTATTTATTAAATTGGAAAATAATCATAAAGCAATTTTAAAATATTTGATGAAAAAGAAAAACTTTATATGAAAACCCTTTTAACCATGAAATTTGTGAGTTGAAACTATAGAATTTATGTACCAGAAAATAATAAAGGAAGACTATAAATATACAGATTTCACTTGACAAGAGTGAAGAGGTGACCGGCCACTACACACATTAGACAAGAACAAGTTCTAATTTAAACAAAGAAAACACTAAAAGCAGGGGTTTTGGAGGACATGTCACATGCTCATGTTGAAATCGAACAAAAGTACTGATTATATTACGTTTAATTTCCCAAAGACTAGTTATGTTTCCCAGAACCAAAAGGGATTCTCTATTCAAACTAATAATTTTCAATACAAAAAAAAAAAAAAAGGACGAAGAAGAGCTAACCTGATCAAAGATTACGTATTGCTTTTGCTTTTTATCCACAGATGAGATTGTAATCAATGAGCTTTCATGAACTTTGACTCTTTATGTACATATTTAAGCAGCTAGATTTTACAAAGATAACGCCTGCTTGAGGCTTGACATTACATCCACACTCAGGATATATACTGCAGAACACCCATAAACCTATAATAATATGGAGGCAGAGCAGATTCAATTCTAGTTGTGGTCATACAAACGAACTATCCATCCAAATTCTCAAAGTCCCTGTGCTATTTCGCATCAGACAAGTTAAAAGGCACACACAACTAGTATTTCACAAGCATTTAGTTTGATATTTTCCATATTTACAAGTTCTTCCTTTTTGGTCGCAAGACCAGGCAAATTAGCAAGGAATGGTTCCTTTTGCCATTACCATCAGTAACCTCCTTGTATAAAAGCATTTAAACGGTTCAACTCCTCCCTGTGCTCGCTTACCACAGCACGAACAACATCTCCAATTGACACCATGCCAATCATATCCTTATCATCGATAACAGGGATGTGCCTAATGCGGTTTTCTGTCAAGTATAACATGTTCAAGCTTATATTTCATAATTTTTTTTAAATCTATACATAAAAGGGTAACATCAATTACAGCAAATACGATGACAGACCTGTCATGAGTTGCATAGCTCGCAATACCTTGGTGTCAGGTGTAACTGTGATAAGCTTGTTCTGAAAGCACCACATTTAGTTGTATTGTTACAGGTATCTGAAACCTCAATCAATGCAAGGGCAAAAAAAGATACTAGGAAATGATTATGGTACCATACTTCTTCAGTCATGATATCTCCAACCTTAGTGGACTTTGATGATCTTCCCTGCACTATGATCTTCCTAAGATAATCTGAAAGTTTTGAACGAAAAACATTAATTTAAAAATTTTAAAATGCATTATTTGATAGTATCATACCCCAGATAAACCTCATCACTGACAGCCTATAGTGGTTACTAAAGCACTTCTTTCCAGAACAATAAGTTGAGGTTACTAGAAAATAATTAAAGCTCTGTAATTAGCATGGATTATACTTTGTAGCCTGCTCAGCTAGAGTTTCTTCCACGGTGACATTCAGATGACATCATCTAAAGGAAAAAGAAATTCGAACAGATTGTGCCAAATCCGGTTCTCATTGTGAATAAGCAAAGTTACAACCCAACCTAAGTAAGAACTTGTTTTCCTAAACACATGGGAGCCAGACTGTAAATGTCAGTTTTACATGGCAAATAAGTGCCCAATTGCTAAATGCGTGCTTCTTCAGTTCTTTTCCTCGTTGAGCTTATTCATCAACTCATCATTTCTAACAATGTTGTGTATGATAATAGACTAGTGTCACTAATGGTTCATAGCAGATAAATAGACAGGTCTACATTCCCTACTATCATAAAGGTCAATTGAATGACTAGCATTATGCTTCTTGTAGGATAATAATACTTTTCAAGTACCTCTCTCAGTAATGATTCCTCCAATTGACTTCTGCTCTCCAGGTTTCACAACTACCAAGGCTCCAACATTATGCTGTGTCATCTGCAGAGTAAAAAATTTTAACTAGTTAAAACACATAACGATGCTCCTACTTAGAAATTATGTACCTTTGGTGTGTTTTTTACAGAACTTTGGAAAAACTAGACAACTAGCAACTGTTAACTAGCTTATTTGGTTATAGCAGTCTTAGACTCGTTGAAGATTGGGTTGTGAAATACAAGATGCAAAATGCAATAGGTTACACCAATGGAATCAGAACTGATAAATATCTTAGGGAAAAGGAAAACACATACCGATTTCACAGCATCATAAACAGTATCATCTGTTGTGCACCAAAGCCAAGAGCCATCTGCACCTTTACCTTTTGCTTTCAGGATGTCTGCAATTGTAGTACTTTCAAATCCATGCTCTTCGATACGAGCTGACGAAACTGACTCAAGGCGTGAAAAGATAATGGGCCGCAAAACTGGATTCCCAATGCGGGCATGTCTCAAAACAGAGCTTTTAACAGCATTCCCATGTGACAAAAATCCATGAATTGCCCTTTTCATCATTCTGATATTAACACAGATTAAAATGAATATTAAGAATCCCTAACCGTTGGATGATATACTATTGGATACCACCAACAAAGGAAATGAATTTATGTAGCCAATGCAAACTAGTTTGAACAAAGCTCACGCTCGGTAAAAGTTACTAAAATTTGTACAATCACTAAGCAATTAGATGTAAAAAAACTAAATGTTGTAACAGTTCCACAACTAAGTTTTTAGAATAGAAAATTTGGTTTCTCCTGAGTCCTTCTCTTCTTCATCTGCTTATTACTTGTCCATCATTAGGATTTGAGAAGAAAACGAAAGATCCATAAGTTGGTGTATCAGTCGCAAAATTTCCACTCTAGAATAATCTAACGATGAATAAGTATTTAATTTCCAAATCCGAGTAGCTTATGCTTTACATACAAAAGTTACGGCATGAGATCAGAAAATTATGAGCTCAACCAATAAACTTATTAACAAATCCATAGTTACTTCCTACATAAAGTACGCATCTTGACATGAACAAAGCAAACAAAGTAAGAACTTTTTCTTCAGGAATTCCTAATAAGCGAAGATGAGGAAGAAGAAGAACAAGAGTCAGAACAGCAAATCGTATGAGTAGTAGTTGTAGTATTGAAATCGACCAAGAGAACAGAGATGGACGGAGGGTTTCACCTGACTAATTTCAACACCAACAGCGGCTGTTAACTCGAAGCTCTCTGTAGTTTAGGTGTGAAACTCAACTCTAGTTATGATGAGTAGAGTGAGCAACTCACTGTCCAGTGTCTTATCCAAACAAGCAATGAGTAATACAGAACAGTATAGTAGTAGTATACAGTATACTACAGCGAGAGTGTCTGTCGTATTATCTGTCAGTTGTCGTCGTTTTCATTATAGGAATAGATAGGATAGGATGGGAAATAATTATGTGGTACATTACACATCATTATCATCAAATTCTGGTTAAACACCCGTCACTTTCATCTAAATCATCTGATTCTATTCCTACCTATGCCATCGTACGAACGTGGGGAAACAGCCAACAGGGCGTAATGTAATTAATGCTCCAATATGAGGATATTATAGGTATTAAACTACTAAAACTGAAAATATTAATAACCCTTCGTTGGAAGAGGAAAGAAGAAGAACATTCTTCGTTTTGAGGTTCTTCAGTCTGTTTCCTTCTTCTTCTTACGTTGAATTAATATTATTCTTTAACTTTTGTATGCCCTATCGCCTTTGTTCTGCTGGAAATCAATTCCACTAAGTTATTTTATGTATATATGTAGTTTATGAAGATTTTTTTGGTTATAGTTTCTTTTATTTAGGTAAAAGAGGATGGAGGGAAATTTGAATAAGTTCAAAGTGGGCAATCTTCCTTCTGTGTTTTACATTCCTGAATTCATCACACGCTTGGAAGAAACCCAACTTCTGGCTAAGGTAAGAAGTTGTACTAATACTCTCTGTCCATATGACCAATTATATTCCTTCTTTTTAATGAAGTTTTTAGCGTGGGGTTTCGAATTTCTGAAATTAGGTGTATTGGATCTTGATAGAATTGCCGTTTTCCCTCTTGCTTAATAGATGATGGGAACTGCCTGGACTATAACCATAGTTTCATGTCGTCCCTTATTTTCTTTCATAAATTCTCATTATCACGGAGTTATTTTAAATGGAACTTTCTCATATTACCTGCTTATATTAAAATTTAATTGAGTTTGTTATTGAATGATCATGGGTATACTTAAGTACTTGAAATCAGACTTAATTCAAGAAAATAGATGTTCATGATTTTATTCGTCTTTTTATATGTACATTTGCAGATATATGAAGCCCCATTGTCAAAATGGAAATCTTTGAAGAACAGAAGACTTCAGAACTGGGGTATGTTGGTTTTCTTTTTCATGTTTTGTTCTCATTATAACCTGAAGACTACTTGCTTGGGGCTACGTAATCGTAGAAGGATCAAATTACGCATTTTTTTTGTGTGGTTTGAAAAAGTTTTGTTACTGAATCTGGTTCTGGATCTTCTTCTCATGATATTGAATAAATTAAATCAATTTCTATAAGTGTAAAACCTTTTGAAGGCATAATCACCGGAAGAGCATCCATAACACTTTTGTACACTTGATGTTATCTTTGCGAAAGAGATTCCTTTGCTTTAAAATTTTCTATTTGGAACTATTAAAAACTGGTATTCAGTGAAGGTTTATGATATGGTCCCGAAAGTAGGATCTAGTCGGGACAATCCACTAGGGAATCCTCTTGATTTCCGTTATTGGAGTTCTGCCCTTTTCTAGAAGACCGTATTTTTTCACTCAAGAGGGAGACTTGTCCGTGACGAGGTCTCTTCCTCCAAGAAATATTTCTCTGATAATTTGTCTGATACTTTATTCATAAATAAAGTAGCCTTATATAGAGGCTGGTTACATCAATTTGTTTAGGATAAGGGTTCTCACAAGAATAGACCTACTAGTTTATGTAGGATATGACTTCTAACAAGAGTAGACCTACTAAATATTTAAATTGACTCCTTCTAAGGTAAGATCTTCTATTTTAAAGGGATGTTACAAATCTCCTATCACTTCTCCCATTTTAAAGGGCTGATCCTCTTCTTGCTATATTTCGTACCCACAAATGCGTCCTTATCCATATCAGTTTAAGAAGTACTCCATGTATTACTACCACGCTTATAAGGTATTATCTCAATTTTTATTATAAAAGTAACTTTCCTTTAAAAACTTTTCAGTTCAAGCAGTTAAGAGTTTTGCAGTAAATGTTCTTCATTAAAATTTTTCAGTGGAGAAGCTCTAGAGTTAAATTGAAATCACAAGAAGATTGAGCATACATAAGACAAGAGTAAAGAATGAACTTTCTTGCCTTCCCTTTTTATGTCAAATTCAAACCACCTCCCTAAATGTTTGCAAACTGACAGGTGGAGTCGTCCATGAAAAGGGTCTTCTGCCCCAAGACTGTAAGTGGGAACACAAACTTAACACAGTTTTATTTTCATTTGTATGGAGATTTAAGTAATTCATCTTGATCTTTTTACTTTCTACAATGCTTATTATTGACATGTTAGTTTATAGGTAAATTTTTTATAATTGTTTTAAATCTTTCTTCTTTTTTAGTTCTTTTCTAATTTGACTACTCAAGTTGCTAGTTAAAATGCTCCTAAGAGAGCAGATATGCTAAATAATGCTCATCAGTGACTTCTGAGTGGAATCAATTTAGACCTTCTACTGGAAATTATTATTTTTTAAAGTGGAAGAAGGTGCCGTCTATTCTATGAAGTTTCATTATTAATGTATACTTAAAGAATATTACAAAAAGTATAAACTAGATGATACAATAACAATGCACACATTCTTGGGTCTGGAGTTTACTTGTGTTAGTGCACCAGTGGTTAGTGCACATTACAAATTTGAGATCAATTATGTACCATTCAGTCATGGAGTTGCATTTGAATGAAACGTCTATTCTTTTTATCATTTAGCAAAATATAGCTAGTTGTTTTTTTTTGGAAGATGAATTATAGCTAGTTGTTGAGAAATGATGATGCCCTTTTTAATTCTATTATTGAGAAGCCAATTGTTGTTCCTCTTTAGTTCGGAATCAACTCAAGGCTTAACATTAACTTTCTTGTTTTTGCAAATATAGATTCTTATTGTTACATATTGTTTTTAGAATCTGCTGAGCAACCTCTCTTACAGTGCCTCCTTGGTTAACGAAGATAACGCAAAAAATATACAACGAATCAGGACTTTTCCCTGCAGCAATTAATCATGTTCTCATCAATGAGTACCTTCCAGACCAGGGGATAATGGTTTGTGCTGAACATTTCCACATGATAGCAATCTCATTTTTTGGTTTGCAATAATATCATTTTTACCTATCATATGTCCGAACTTTTTTTTCTTTTGGACCTTGTTCATAACCAGGATAGTTGAATTTGAGTCTGCATCGTAATTGCCTCTTAGTGTCTGGTATTGCCCCTATTTATTCACTTGGATTTTGACTCCAAGGCAACATGTCCCATCATGCATCATTTGCTCTTGTACCATTTTAAAGACAGATTAAATGTTCACTCAACCCCTGCAACTAATGTCAGCCACAGTATCTTGTATTAGTTGTTATTTATTGCCTTTATTGTCACTATTTGCAGCCACACCAGGATGGGCCTGCGTATTTCCCAGTTGTAGCCATTCTTTCTCTTGGTTCACCTGTTATAATGGACTTTACACCACATTCAAGATTAAAAACATGCACAAATGCATGGAGGTGTGATGATGAAAATAAATTGTTCTCAGCTGGTGAAGCTTTAGACACTGAGGCGGACAAATTGGGGCATGGTCGCCAACCTTTTTCTGTATTATTGATGCCTCGAAGCCTACTGATATTCAAGGATGATGCCTATACAGGTGAATGCCTATTGTCGTTGCAAAACACAAGGCTTTTCTGATTTTTTTTTTGTTGTTCTCTAAGCAGGTTCTGCGGAGTGAAAATGCTTTTGATTTTATGCTCTATAGTATCCTAAGTACACTAGAAAATTTTCCTTTCAGATTACTTGCATGGTATAGAAGATAGAGAAGTGCAGCCATATGGTGAGGTATGTGGGATTTTGACGTAGATATTGACTACAAGGACATGTTCCTATATGAGGCAATCGCACTGGTTTTCCATTTTTAGGTTGTGAATGGAGCAGAAACTTTGCTACAACATGGACTCGATGATTCCCTCTTAGATTCTGAGAAAGATGGTGATTCAAACAATGGTGAAGACATGAAGCTTATCCACCGAAAGACGACAAGAATTTCACTCACTTGTCGATTGGTTTTGAAGGTTCATAAGAATTTGTTCAAGTTTTAGAAGTTAAGACATAACGCTCTGCGATTGGATGACGGATGTTCTTTTAATCTGAAGAGTACCGAATGGATAAAATAATACTTGGTGGTATTTACCTCCAAATAATCGCCCATGTTATCACAGATATGGTTAAACTAGTGTGAATTGTTTGTATATTTTGGAAAGGATAATGCAGCCAGTTCAATTCATGTTTCAGACGACGTGTCATTACTTAATTGTTTGTTTGACATGTGGAAGTATAGTAATTGTTCCACACAAAGTCAACTCTTGATCAAGACTACGCTTTGGCCTCCTAGACCATTGAATTAGTGGCTACTTCTCAATTTGATGTACAGGGACAAAACATGGCGGAAATAAGCGCAGTTTCAGTGAAAAAAGAATAATGTTTAAGAAGTTTGATCCCCCTGCTTTTAATGTATACAGCTATCTCCATTATTTGTTATTCCTAAGCTTCTGATGCATAATCTTTATATCTTAATATGTAAAGCTAAAATCTTCTTCCACCATCTACGTTAAAAATTAGAAGTGGGGGAAAAGAAGTATGAATCATATAACCTTCCAAGTTTTAACATCTTATCGGTGACCAAAGGAGCACAAGTTTATGCCAACATTTCAGACATTGGAACAGCAAATCATATCGTTTCTGACAGCTCGACCTTTAATCTCTCTAACTGATCTTTCCAGGTGGGGAGGTAGACCATAAACTCGGTTACTAAATAAACACACCTCTTCCCCCTGAATGTTTCCAAAATTCTGCTTTCTATCGTGCCACAAATATTCCAAATAATTCAGGCTCTTCAACATGGTGGTCAAATCAGGATAAGAGGCAGAGATATTAGCATATTTAGGCAAAAATGGCACCTAATTTGGTCCGGTAGCAAAAACATCTTCTCTCCATCCTATTCAAAGGTGTTGAGCTCTCCAATCGACCGCAAAATTATTGTTATTTTCATCATCATCACTGGATGATTCTTCTACTATAGATTCTTTTCCAACCAATTTTGTATCTGTGCCACGTTTGGAAGACCTAGCAGCCATCAGCTCTATTTTCCTCCGTTTCAACAATTCAACTTTTTCCCTATAGGCACTGGTGATTCACAGGTCAAAGAGAATAAGCATCCTAAACCATCCAATAAATCAAACTAAAGAAATTCCTGAATAAATGGCAGTATCCAAACTGCTAGCTAGCACGAACTTACCTCTGTTCCAAAGATTCGAATTCTTGAATCATTTCAGCTGCATCAATCTGCAATCAGCATACTACATATTAGTAACATCAATTCGAGATGTAATTGAGTAAAAACTACGTATTTATCTCTGACCTCCTCTTCTTCCAAACGGTCATCAACCTCCCGCAAGTCCTCTTGTATCAACTTCTCAAATTCCTTGTACTCATCTCTAATCAGGATTTAAAATAAATTTACAATTAGTATGCATCAAAATCCAAATGTTTTTCCAAGATACAAAATGTACGTCTCTCAACACAAATTGAAAAAGTTAATGGATTCTGCTCCACCCATTAAATTGTGATAGTTATAATCAATCATTTGATTAAGTAGATAGAATGTCCACTACAGTACAAGGTGTTTAAAGACTAGGATGCACAATCAGTCAATACTTAAACGATCAATTATTTCAAAAAACAAGCATTTTAAAATTAATAACGATCTCAAAGACCATATAAAGAAACCCTTCTTGAGGTAGCAGGAGATGTACTTCTCCTTATGTACAGATGATTGTAGTGAATTCAACAATGCAATCTAACGCTTAACATAAAAAATTAGCAAGCCACAAAACCAGATGATTATCATAGGGTAGGTTAGGAAATATTCAGCTTTTTGAAGCTTAACAAATGTAACTCTCCCCAAAGAAATCAAATTAAAGGAACACAGAGATCTTCTTTTCAGAGAAAAGGAAGCTCATATCAATCGTTAACTATGAGAAGAGTGGAACAGGAAGCAAAGACCTTACTTGACATCTGGCTTCACAGTCTTAATGCCACGAGCACGTAAATCAGCTTCCTTGTTGTCAAAGAATCCTTCAGGAAGAGCTCCTTTCACTTGCTTGGATTCTAAACCAGTAGATTGTTCTGGGGCAGATAAAGAATCGTTGATTTGTTTAAAACTTGTACTCTGGTTATTAATCTCACTGGGTGGTTCATTTCTCTTGTTTTCAAAGGAAGACTCTTTGGTTATAGCATGAGTTGAAGTTCCCACCGATTTAGATGCATCTGGATCTGAAGACTTGACAGCATCTGAACCTAAAAGCACATTTTTAAGAACATAAATTACCATAATTTGTGACAGGAAAGCCTTGGTTGAAAATGCATTTCCTTTGTTGTTACACAGGAAGGCCTTATCTATAAATATTGAAATGCGAACTCTTCAAGGACATCGGAAAGGGTGATGGTGGCCCACCCCCCCCAAAAAAAAAAGAAATATTGTCGTTCTTTTCCTTCCACTTAAAGGTAACTGATCATTAGCCAGGCAACAAGAATTAGGCTGCTTTGATTCCTATCAACGATGGAATTCCTCTTCAGCGGAGTCCCACCTCCAATTATAACTTTACAAATGGTTATCCACTCGAGGCAGGTTATATGTCTTTCAGGTTTTATGTTACAGAAGATGAACTGGCTTTCATTCATGATTTATATTCAATTTTGCCCAAAAACCAGTTGCTAACAAACTATACTCCAGGAAAATGAGGAAAATGGCAAGAACCTATTAGGAACCATATCAACCACAGGTAAGAAGCTATTGCTTTTTTCAACAAATAATCTTTTCCCTCTCTGCGATCTTGTTCACATTAACTCTATGACCATCACTACCAAAGATCATTGAATAATAAAACACAACTAGATAAGTACCAATATCATTGAATAATAAAAGACATCAATGCATTCAATTGGCAACTTCAAGAAGGAAGTAACCGCTGAAGAATCCCTTTCTATTTTTAGCGAAACCGAAAAAATCCTCATTCTTCGTCTACAAGCACACAGCCATTCTATTTTGAATAAAGGAAAAGAATCCATACCAAGTCTTTGCTTCTTTGAGTCACGAGTATCAAAAAAATCAGGAGGAAGCACAGATGATGAGGAAGGCTTGGACAATTTGACAGAGGGTTGATCCTTTGTATCAGGCAGGTCAACCTTAACTGGAAGTTTAGGTTTAGCAGATTGTGTATGCCCAGTTGCATTAGCTTTGAAATCACTTATTGCCTGAGAAAACAAAAGGGCAGTATAAATAAACCAATCCTCACTTTGATCTGAATCATAATTGGGAGAACAAGAGAAGGGTACGAATGGAATGACCTCGTGATGCTTACGAGAAGCTTGGTGAGCATCCCAGAGGGATTCAGATTTCAAAACAATGTTGCAAACCCTACAAACAGGTTGATCGAATTCGTTGTACCTGCGTTAGTAGTAAGTGAATGACTATCAGAAAAGAACCTCTTCAACAATAAATAAATAAAAACAGTAAAAAGAAGAAGAGATAATACCTAACAAGAGGAGAATCAATTCGCTGCTTATCCTTCTTCTGGGCGTTCAATCTAGCACGGAACAAAGCCTTCTTTTTTGCCGCTGCGTCCATTTTTCCACTTACTTAGTTTCTCTACGACTCCGAATAAAGATAATTACACAAAAGAAAAACAGAGATTTGTGTTTCAGAAGGTCGGAGTTGGAGTTACAAGGGAATTGATGACAGACGCAGACCAGCACGGAATTTGGGCTTCGTGTTCGTAAATTTTCAGTTGAAAAAACATAAAATAAAGAATTATATCAAAAAAAAAAACAAAAATAGAACTAGGTTGATTTTTAGTTTTAAGTTATTATTTTTTCACTTCCAATTTAATTTAACTAGTTTGTAAGGACTATTCTAAGAATTTCTATTTTACAGTGTAATGTGAAAAAAAAAGTTTAAATGAAGGGGTGCATTTAAATATTTCAAAAATTATATGGATGAAAAATTTTAAATATAAAAAGTTTAATCCCTATTAAATCTTCATAAAATAAGTTAAAAATTTATAAAATTAAATAATTTAAATGTCGGTTGAAAGAAGTTTTTATTTAAAAAATTTAAAATTTAATTAAAATTAAATAAATATTTATTTATTTATTTTAATTTATAATAACTTATTAATAAATTAATAAATTTTATAATCTAAATTAATCAATTTTAATAAAAAAATTATTAACGAATCGGTTTAATTATTTTTAATGATTTTTTTCATTTTAATAATTGAGGAGGGAGGAACATTATTGGCTTTTGGCCGTGCTTGGTTGGTTTGTTAGGATTAGGATTTAGAATGAGTAGCGAAGTGTATGATTACGCTATGGATTGCTTGGGAAGTTGTCCCGTCTGTAATCTCACCATTCCTTCATATCTACTCCCAAGGTAGCTCTCTCGCTCTCGCTGTCTGCAGCCTGTTCAATTTTCCTTTTCTTTTTTGCTTTAATTTGAAACCTTTCATCTCAGAATCAGTGGTGATCCTTAAAAATATTGATTGTGTTGGCGATGATTATATAGGCATGCAAACAGCCACTTTGAAGATGATGATGATGACAATGACGCTATTGCAAGCTGTGTCGACGAATATCTCGCCATGTCCCAAAGCCTTTCCCTTTCCCAAACTCATAGAAGTAACTATAATAACGCCATGGATGAGAAGATTTCGAGCTTGATTGGTTTGCAGAGCACCAGTTCCCATCACCGTGTCAATGATGATGGTGGTTTGATGGCCTTGTTGTTCAAGTGTTTCGAATTAGATGTAAACTTAATGCACAAGAAAACTAAATCCAATACTGTGTTATTGTGTGGTTATGTTGATCACTTCCATTGTCTGCCCTCCGAGGACCTGGGATGGGGTTGCGGTTGGCGTAACATCCAAATGCTTTGTTCTCATTTGCTTAGGCGTGAAAGTGCTAGGGAGGTGTTGTTTGGGGGATGTGGATATGTCCCTGATATTCCCTCTCTCCAAAGATGGCTTGAGATTGCTTGGCAAAAAGGGTTTGATTCCCCTGGCTCTCTTCATTTTAACCACTCCATCCATGGCTCTCAACACTGGATTGGAACTACTGAATGCGCTGCCCTCTTCCGTTCCTTTGGCCTTCGAGCTAAGATTGTTGATTTTGACTCTGCTCCCAATTTGAATTCTACCAAAACAATCACTAGTAGAACCACCGGAGGGAACAAGGGGAAAGCCACCTTTCAGGTTTACGGACCTATGGACCGATATCTGCAACGTGATACTTCCAGTATTTCTGCACCGGAGACTGATGCAGTTGCACGTGACAAATCCCACTTTTCTAGCAAGAATGATTTCTCTCATGCTCTTGTTGATTGGGTGTGGAATTACTTCTCAGATGGCATAAAAATTCCATTTTCCCGTAGTTCAAGTGTCATTGCCACTGACAGAATGTAAAAGTTAATCTCTTTATTGTTAGCTTTACTCTTCTCTTGAAGATTTTCTAATGTTTGAAATTTGTATTGCGGACTTTCTCCTTTTGATTGCTTTTCCTTTTTCATGTTCATCATTGGTTTTTGCATACAAGACATTTATCCTCAGTATATTTGTTTGTTTCGAGTATTAACAGGCCTTTATACTTTCAACATGATGGACATTCGAGAACCATTGTTGGGATTGAAGTCAAACGCCAACAAAATGGCACCTCAAAATATAATCTGCTGATTTTGGATCCTGCTCATGTAAGTACTAAAAGCTTTCATTTTTGTTCAAGATTATATATTAAAATATTAAATATAGGCATCTGCAATGCATAATCCTAATAGATGTGTCTGCAATGCATACTCCTATGCGTTTAAAGTTTAATTTTCTTTGCACAAAATCGGTTGTTCTGAAATATCTAGCATTTTGTGGTTGAACGATGCTCTACCATTTGCAATATTGCATCATCTACTGTCAACCTCAGCTCCAAGGTTTCATGAACTGTTTGTGAACAGAATCCTTTCTAAAACCTATATCTTTCCAGCAATTTTCAATTTTGTATTTAGTAAGGTGCAAATCGTCTATCATGACATGGAGCATCATCTAGCAGCTTCATGAAAGTTGGAAAAGAAAATTTTTGCACCTAAGCCTAAGAAGCATTGAGGGTCTTTTGTATTGTCATTGTTTGGACAGAATCAAATGAGAAGAGTGCATATGTAACTCTTACTTGGCTTATCGTGACATTTCAATATCTGTTGAAGTTTCATTTTATTTGTTTCTAAGTAGGTGTTAAAATACATCAGGGATGCCTGTAGATGGTATCTCTGAGGCTGAATGAGATTGAAAGCCATCAATTCTTAACTAAATCCGTGGAATATGTATGACTTCTCCTTCCAGACATGGATTATACTAAAGTCTTTCTCTGAGCATCTGGACTTTTGGGCCTGTCTATATTGGCAGTAGAAATTATTTCCACGCTAATGAAAACAGTAAATTGCTTCCCTTACGAACACTATTGACGGTTTCTCTAGGATATATATCATTTCTCCTCCTTTTTGGCCAGGAACACTAGTGAACTGTAGAATAGGATTGTAGGCCTGTAGTTGTAGCCCTCCAGTTCATTGGTTGCTGCTATGTTTGGTAGGTAGATGCAAGGCTTCAGGTTTCCACTTCCGTGACAACTTTTGAATTGGTTAAAACTTTAGATGTTTCAGATATAATGTTCTTGATTCTGTTTTACCATATATTTGTTGAATTTGTTGTGTGGTGTAATTACAGAGAACAGAAGCCTTAGAAATAGCGTTGAAAGACAATGTTGGTTGGGAAAAGCTTATAAAAAGAGGAGTTCACACCCTGAAAAAGCCCCAATACCAGGTTAGACAACCTTAGTTGAAAAAAAATTGTTGATGGCAATGTTATCTGATGAGAAGGCCTGATGTGTTTTTTCATCAGTTGTGTTATGTAGAACCTGGAATAGCAACAAGCCAGGAGGAGATGGAACAGCTGAAGACCTTAGATAGTGTTCTCATTGAATTCTAAATGGCTGGATATTATTGCTCCTCTTCTATGCCTTTTCTTCGGGTTATCAATGATTTGCATAGTTGACTATGATCAGAAAACTATTCTATTTATTAGATCCTTACAGACGCATCATAGTCATTTTCATTGCTGCAATTGATTTCTCAAGGCCGACAGGGATATCCAAAAGGAATTGATATATTGACTATCGTTCAGAGTCTGAAGCTTGATATAATTTGAATGCATTTCTTGAGATGATGGAATAAGAGTAGAGTGGGAATTTAACTCAGCAATTTTACGTTCTCCATCACAAAAATTTTGTTCGAGCACATTCATCTGTTATATGAAGCCCTGCTGAGTACATATTGATTACGGAGCCTCTCAGATTCAGCATCTAAGGCACTTGTTTCTTCTTCAAGTAGGGAGTTCTAGCAATGACAGCCTGTTGCATCTGTCAGCCTGAAAGTTGACAGCCCTTCTATCCAACAGCTGCATACAAAGTATAACCACTGGGCAAATTACTAATTTGTTTGCTTTATTTTGCACCTTCACTCTTTCTGATTAAGAAGCCATCTCATTGTCGTAATACTCCACTTGTTTGGTGCCTACTTTAGTCAAGAGTTACTGATATCACTCCAAAGCAACTACGACCCGCCGTGGATCACTTGGCACTGATCTATGTTTAACGTATTTTGGCTTCTCATATTTGAACGTTTTTGCTTCACAACGCGCATATTTGAAAGTTGATAACAGCAATTGGAATGGCGTTGCTTAGCATGAATAAACTACCAAACTTGGATTTTCATTAAATTTGAAGTCGTACAAGAAAAAGGGAATGAATCAATTTCAGTTTCGTCAAACTTATTTTAAGCTCTTCTATTGCAAAAAATTACATAATTTCTAACACAAGCTCAAACTGGTGTATTAATAATCTATGCAAATTTTGATATAAAGTACGCCCCAAATAGAGTTCTATGCGGCAAAGCACTGACTCCAGAAAATTTCTGGAATATCATCAGTTCTGATTACTGGTTGGTCAATATATTACCATTCAAAACCTTCGGACGAAATTCAAGATTGCAGAAAACTGTAATGCGAAACAGGTGTCAAATTATTCAATCTAATTCTTGTTCATCATCGCTACCACCTCCAAACATAGCAGCCATTTTCATTGCCAGATTTGCAGCCATTTCTCTCCTCTGAAAATCAGGCATCAATCTCAGGCTGTTACGCATGTTCCCTATCTCAGACATCAACTGCTCCAAGTCATCAAAGTCAAAAGGCGTAACCCCATCTGTTGCTGGGCATTTTTCAGGTTCTTCTACACTGGAAATCACTTCGCCGTTACTCTGTAATTCAGACATTGATGTTGAGGGCTGAAGCTCTTCTTTGTCGAACTTTTCTCTGTTCTCATGTTCACATTCTGCCTCCAAATTCTTCTGAGTAGCTGATTCTCTTAGATTCTCTATGGTACTAGCACTACTTGTCGAAACCCATCCTTCAAGCGTGTCATCCCATGGTTCAGCTAAACCCGCAGATAACACTTCATACTCGAACTCGTACTCAGATTCTTCTTCTGACAATTCTGTATGGAATCAAGGGAAACATTCAGTATTATAATTGGCGAAGTAAGACTGTAGATAAATTATGTTAAAAAAAAAAGACCTTCATTTGCAGGTAGCGATGGTTTAGGTATCTTGTCGCCAGATTTCAAAATCATTCCAGGCCACATATAAGCAGAAAGTGCACCAAACAGACGCTCAACTCCTTGGGAATCGCCATTAACTGACAAACCTGGAAAAGAAAAGGTTTTAGTAGAGACTAATTCAAGTTTATTCAGCTTGTGAATTCATGGCTCAATTTTATTTCACTTCTTAATGGCAAAAATCAACCCAATGGAGGTGAACTCCTATGATTGAAGAATGTCCCATTAGAGGTAACTATATAACTAACCTAATTATAAAATAACTCGGCGGCTTTAACATCATGAGTTTGACAAGTAGGAGTACCTCTCCATATTCAATTCCTAATAGATGCATGGAGGAAGGGTTTGCAAGGGATTTATGTAATTTATACTTTCCAATATACCATAAACCACTTAGCAGGAAAGCATTAGACATGTAATGATCCTAAGATATTTATAAGCAGAAAGGTTGGTAGAATGACTTGGAATGCAGCATTATCTTGATCATAACCTGAAACAAAGGGGCTAGCCATCTAATTCTAGAACTAAATCTGAAAATGTTCACCAAGCTGGATGCTCAATTGATGGGCTTTACATACATTTGTCAAAATCGGGATTGGAAGCACAAGCTTCAATATATTCAATGTTGTTGTCGGTGCACCATTCGAGACATGATCTCCTAATATCCCATGCTGGCTGTTCTTGTTCGTACCCAAGTAGACTAGCTCCTTCAGATTCAAAGTCGGTGATCTCATCAGAAGACTCTCCATTTCTTTGAAGTCGTTGTCTTCGGTACTCGGAATGAACTGGATGACCTGGAACGAGATCAACCTTGTTTCCAATGCATAAAAGAACATCAAACTTGTAAACATCGTTGCGAGACACCCAATCCTTGAGTGTTGTGAGAGTTGATAGCTGCAAATCACATAACATAACGTAACAGAGAGATGCAGAAAATAGGGGGAAAAAAAAGCAAAACAGAGAAGAGAAGAGGAGTTACATCAGTCAAGTCAAAAACCAAGACCACGGCAGCTAATCGGTCGCAAAAAGGGAGATTAGCTATTAATAGTTCATCATTCAGATCCCCCATCCATACACAAACATCTGCCGTATAGTACTTGGTATCAATTGTCCACCTGTGCTCAAAAATTTTACCTTTTTTTTAACAAATAGATTGACAGAAAGAAGAAACCATCAAACAAACAGAAGAAAAGAAACGAACCCATGAAAAGGTATCTGAGAAAAAGAGGATGCATCATCACTAGTGTCCGGGAAATCCACTGAAAGTATTCCTGGAACGGAAAATATTACGCTTTTAATCAACTCGAACGTTTTGTTAGGACTTAGGAATTGAAATACAAATGAAAGAGAGAAAAAAGATAGTAGAGTTACGAGAGACGATGGTTCGTTTGCCGACGTTGGAGGAACCAACAAGTAAGATGGCAGGGAGGCTTTCCAGAGGAGTGGGCCGCGAGCTTTCGGCCATTGGGACGATCAAAATTGGAAACCCTTAACCCCCAATTTGACGTTAAAAGAATTATTACATGCTATAGCTCTGACCATACTACACCAACAACATTCAACCTTAACTCCAAGATTTAATTATAACAAAAAAAATGTTCTCTTTTGATGATTCCATATATTACAGAAGAAAGGAAACTGAGAATTTTGAAAGAAATATAAAAATTTGTTATGAATCTATATATTATGTGAGAAAATTACAAATGTTGCTGCCTAAAGATAAAATGCTTTAATCTAATATTACCTGAGAACAAATTTGGAGCCCTACACACTTCTACACCTTTCAGCTTAAATCTTACATAAATGTCGATTCTCACATCGTAGAAAGTGCAAAGGGCAGGAATGTACTAAAGATACAATTAACACACCGAGATTAAAAGGACCTTATCCATTAAAATTCAATTCTAGTATGGTGCATATAATGTTGGCTTTACCATGCACAAAAAATAAACCCCCTAGGAGGTGATCGAGTTTGTAGCATAGGAGGTATAGAACCAAAAGAACTTGTGTTCAAATCCCCCTATCTATGCTATCTTAATTAAACTTATCGTACAAGATTTGCTTAGTGCAAAATATCCAATTGACGTAATTTACAAACTATTGTGTCAATCTGAAGATTTATTCAGTGCGCGTCCAAAAGATAACAACCGGAGATTTTCCATTCCAAAAAAAAACACGACAAATAAAAAGGAAACGAAAGAATAGAGCCTAAAATTGGTGCCATATTATTTTCCCATTACCTGAAACATGAAAGCGAGGTCCACAAAAAGCAGTAAGCAAATGGTCATACTATGAAGTTCCTTAATTAAATGTGCTAATAGTACACGATATCACCGGGATAAAATTGAAGTCATGGAAGCACCTAGAGCTAGGAGTTGCCAGCCTTTTGCTTGGCCTTCTCAATAAGCGGCTTCAGTTGCTTCTTTTCTGCTAGAATCTTGAGGAAGTTAAATAAGAAGGGTATGTAGTTGTGCTTTCTGCGAATGTTTTCTGTCCTCCACTTTTTGAACTTTTCCTCCTCCATCAAAATCTTCTCGGTAGCACTCTCAATTCCAGCATTTACTTCAGACAGTGATTTGTTCAGTGCTTCAAAGCTGCTGCTGTCAGCTAGGCGGTCCGTTTGAGAGGCAGCAAGTTGCTGCAAGATGCGTTCCCTCCTCCTTTGAAGCTCTTTGAGTTCAACAGTATACATTTCTTTACGGTTCTTGATTATTGCCATGAGGTTGAACCTTATCTCATTTTTGGAATATCGCTCAATGCGGTCCTGGATCACTGGTTGCACCATCTGCAACCAATCGAGACTATTATGTGCACCAGTGCATTGACCAAGGCTAATCGGTCCCTCTTTCAGTCCATCAAGCTCATAGAGGACACCATCAACAGGTAAATAGCTTATAAAATGGTAGACATCATCTTCTTTTCCAGCAGCCTTCTGCTCCTCAGGAACAAAGGGCTCAGGTCTTGCGAAACTGTTATGGGCCGCACGTATAGCTTCACTGTTGTTTATGGCCAAACCTTTTAGTTCAGGTGGAAAACTCTTGGTGAATTCTTTCAATTTCATCAATTCTGGGCCAATATCTATGTCTGGACAATTCAACAGGATAGATAAAATTGCTTGAGTGGCACAAGCATTATTTATGACCTACAAAAAAAAAAACAAAGGAAAACAAGAAAATGAAATGAAAAGAACAATTAAGGAAACTTTTCACTTCCTGTAATGCTTCAACGCCTACGATCCACATGAGAACAAACCTGACTTGCAAAAAAGAGGTTGGGGTTTGGATCCTTAATTACAAGGCGGTCATCTTTTTCATCTGGGCGCCATTTGAAAAGGAAAATTAACCCATAAACAGGCCTTAAAAGAAAACAGTGAGAAGTTTAATGTGTCAACAGAGGCGAGCATTCAGACATATCAGGGATTAAATGGTGTATGCCAACTGAGAATGATAACAAACCTAAGATTGTCAAGAGAATCTAGGTCCAAAGAATACAACTCCTCAACCTGATAAGACGCATCACCATATCAGTACACATCAACAAACATGAGACAATAGAAAAGGCTCAAAACAAAATAACAATTAGGAAATTGTAAATAAACTAGTCAGTTGAAAATTTAATGTCAACATCTAACCAAAGGTAAATAAATCTCTCCATGCCAAAGTGCATACTTACACCAAGAAAAAAAGAAGAGCAAAAAATAAATCGAGATGCATGATTATATGGCACAGAAGTTTGCATATTGCAAATTTGTGCAATATATTCTTGTTGGAAGCAAGAAGTAGTAATCAGAAGAACTGAATATATAAACTCAGGAAAATGACTAAAAGTCCACGGAACATATGATTTTCTACATGGTCAAGGCTATAACAATAAACTGAATTATTAAAGCTACTAATATCCAAACATGCAATAGGGACCAGTGCTGAGAACCTCTGGTTTCCTACTGCAGCTATGGTAATATTTAGAATAACTGCAACAATGTTAATTAAGCATACCATTGCCAAGTGCAAACCTACATTAGAAATAAGTGAACCATTCATAAACCACAATTATATTACAGATGATAATGGTGTGGTCTAATCTAGCTGGGTGCCAAGCAGTTTGAATAGATAAATTAATGAATGACTGAAATGAACAGATATTCATGAGATTTCCATTCTGCAAATTCAAAACAAGGAATAGTAATATATCAAGACATACCACAACCATGATAGTTAGCAATGCAACAAAGAGTGCTAATAATCAACAAAGGTTACCTGAACACCTTTCACTTGCATTTGCTGTATGAGTTCCGTGAATACACCTGCAATGCAAATTAAGAATCTAGCAATAAAACCCAACAGAGGTAATGATATGCAAGCTCCATAATGAAATTATGCAACAACTAGTCTTGAGAATGTTCACTTTCCATGGCCTTGCACAAGCTGTGAAGCATGTTGCTCTAGCACATTTTGGTAGTATAGATCTTTAGAAATTACCATCCAGACTTGTCCATGTCTTCCATTCATGTTTGGTATTTCAAACAACTAGGGAAAGTAGAATAATCAATGATGCATATGTTCACAACAGATACAACTACTGCAGGCCCAAACTTTAACCCTGTGCTAATAAACCCTTTTCTGGCATAGAAATAAAATTTTATGGAAATAGAAAGAATCATTTGTTTGGATTAGAACACCAAGTGAGAGAAAACAAATTGGAAGAAAACATTCTCCTTTCATATAATGGCTAAAATCTTTCCAAAATCGGAAGAAACTAGAGACTTGATTCAATATATTTATACTTTTAATAATTATAGACTTCCTCCCCACTTTCTTCACTTGCTAACTAACAGAAAGATGCTTTTCTATCTTCGTCCCAATTCATCCAGTCCTAAAATGATAGTGAAAATATTTCTAATTTCTTCCTTTTACTTCGTTTCCACCCATTTTCCCTATATGTTCCAAAAGTATGACAACATATCGAGTGGCTAAAAAGTGAAAAGTGGTCATCAGAGAGGATCAACTCTCACACTTAAGAGAAAATAGGGAAGAACACCAGAAATATCACAAGATGATGAATTCAAAATATGCAGTGAAATGCCCGAACTGAAGCTTCAAGAGGATATGCATCAGTAGCAGAAAAGTGGAATCGAAAAACTACCTCATCACATTAAAAAGAGTAATTCAAATTAATTTTTTTTTAATAATCTCCTCTTTATCATGGATATTCCAAGACAAATGAATATAAGTCCACGCCATACAACCCACAGATGTGTGTGCTCCAATACCATATACAATACTAAATGCCTTATCATGCCTGGAGGATTCTAAAGTGAGCCACATTTTAGGTTGAGAAATTAACAGTAAACTGCAATTTGACATGAAGCCCCCCAGCATATCAGACAAAGCAAGCACTAGAAGAGCGCCAGTATCCCCAGTTTAGGGTAGTGAAATGGGTGATTTTCCTAGGGAAGAGAAATGCCTGAAGCTGTATTACAAACTTGGATTTGACTTCCGTCAGCATGGTCAATTTCTCCATATAACAGGAACATTCATGGTGCTGATGATGTTAAAGTGCCTCCTTACTGAACACTACGGCCATATTGACTAACTTGAACCGATACCAATGTCTCTCATGTTTAACCAAGGAAGTCTTTGAACATATCAGTATCTATGTATGCAGCATAAAAGTAGGCTTAGTTTAAACTGATTCCTAAAGCCATTCCAGTTATATGGAGAACAGACTGTAACATACCCGGTATTTCCAGATGCAAAACAAAATTCTTCACAAGAAAAAAAAATAAGTAAAAAAGAATGCAAAAGGTAACAGCTTTATAGGCCTATTAAATGTGAAGATCTATACAAACAAGAAAGTAATCACATGCATTGACGTAATGACTAAATATCATAAAGTGTTTCCAACATAAAATTCAAAACTCCCATGAGCTACTGATACAATAACAAATATCAGCAATGTTACAATGATATCCTTTCCAATCTCGAGTACAGATTAAAAAGAAGGGGGGAATTGTACCAGGATCAGACTCAATAGTGCACCAAGACATGGTGGAGGAACTAGAAGCTGCAAGAAGAAACAAGTTCATGTGAAAAGCATAGAATATAATCTCAGAAACATAAGTAGTGGAAAATAAAAGCAACAGCTGGGCCATAATTTGATAGTATACTTATGAAACCAAACAAGCCGTTCGAAAAAACACTCACAACTTTGATAGACAACACGTTAGGAGAAGAGACGCTCGTAATCTGTTGCAATTTAAGGGAAAGTTAAAATTAAAGAAAAGTAAAGTAAAGAATGGGCATCAATTAGGCATTAGCGTGTTGATTGAGACAAAACTTGGCAGCAGAAGAGATGTAGAACAAGAGAGGCGTACGGTGAAGAGCTGAGGCTCTGCGTTCTGGTGCGATATCTTCCGAAGGAGGTGACCTTTAATAAATAATCAAATAATTAAAGACAAGGGTTTTTCTAAATAGCAACTTAGGCCTACAATTTGATAAATATTTAGATTTGGGCTTTTATATAAAGTTGTTTCGGTTTCCGTAAAGTTGATTTGGTATGTGAGATATATGGGGTTTGGTTAAAACAAATATAAATTTGAAGAAATAAACGAAATTAATTAAATCCAAGCTTGAGCCCTAGCTTTAGACTCGACTCACCATTAACTTTTTTAATTTAAGATATTAAAATGATGTCGTTTTTATATACATTGCAAATTGTGAGCTATATTGCAGTTGTAAGTGATTGCAATACCTATTGATGACACAAACGTAATTTCAGAAAAATGTTATTATAATTATGTAAATTTTGATAATAGTTTAGATTTCAATTGTAATTACAACTACGAACAAAATTTTAAAACTATAGTTTAAACCAAGCTAATGATATTCTTATGTTCAAATTAGACTTTGACCTAATTTATTTGGTTCGATGTGTTAAGTCCAAAACTGGCTCATTGCTTGAGTTTAAGTCTTTTTGTTACAATGGAAGTAACTCAAACCTATATTCATAAATATCCTAAATCTAAGTCAACTTATAATTTTCATCTAATAATTTTTTATTTAGATTGTTGTAGAAAGAATAGCAGACCATGTTTTGTAAGAGTTTTATATATGTTCTTTCTTTTATTTAGTTTATACAAATATTTTAATTATAAAAGTTTGATTGAAAGTTAAACCAATAAGATAGAAAAATTAAGGTTTAAAAAATTTAATTGATATTAGACCGTTATAAAAACGGTTAAAGATTAAATAAAATTAAAAAATTTGAAATATGATTAAAAAATGTTCTTACATATCAAAAATTTTAAATTTCAATTAAAAAAGATATTGTTAAATATAAATTGATTGATTTATTTTAATTTATAAGAAATTATAAATTAATAAAAATTGACTAATTAATTAATGATCACTCAATTTTTAACAACAAGAGTTATTATAATAAACCAAACCAAAAAGTTGAAAATTGAATTGAAAAATTAAACGGTTTAAAATTTTTATAATTAAATCGACCAAGTCAATTGAATTCTTTAATCAACAATAAAAGGCACCCAGTCTCTAATATAGGACTCTTAGCAAGTTGCAATAGTTATAAGTAGAGGTGTGCATTTAAATAAGTACGTAAAAAAACTTCAGATTTCTTTAGATAATTTCTAAAAGGTTTCAATTGAATGTAATGAAAAAAAATAAGAATTTTATCAATATATAATGTAGAATTTTATTTACATTCTGATTAATTTTGCTTTGTATTACAAACAGATTAGATCCAACCCGACCCATTGACATCTATACGAGAAATGACATAAAGGAGGTGTTTGGCAAACAGCTTATCAGTTGTTTTTTAGTTTATTGACTAAAAGTTAGCCTTTTGACCATCTTAAAAAAGTTATTGATGTGTTTAGTGAATAGCTTATTGGTTATCTTATTTAACTCCAATAAGCTAATTTTTAGAAGTTCCATAAGAGGAGCTTTTTGGATAATCAACAAAAAATTAATAGGTTAAAAAACTAATTATACCCTCTTTTTTCATAAAATTTGATTTATGATATATATCTCATCTGTGTTGTAACACCCCACTCCCGCAGGACCCGAACCTGACATCGATGGTGATATCTGAGTCCGTGCCCTGCGAGAGTAGTATGCTACATCACTTAGTCAAAAACTCAGTATAAAACTTTTTTTTTTCCAGAAAATGCTCAAATCAAGAATCGCAACTTTGGGCCCACTTTTATTCAGAAACATTTTCATTTACAAGAGTTGCCAAATTTTTGTTTTCAAAAACGAGAATTTCAATTTGCACATTCCAAAAACAAATCACATTGCACTATGATCAATCTCTTTTGCAAACCTCTTTCCAATCAGTAAGTTATACACGTCAATTATATTCAAAATACTCTAAATACAATACTTTGCAGAAATACAATTCAGTGCGAAAAGAAAAAGAGACACAAGGCAAACTCGAGCTGATCCCGACTTCTAGCTTTCCCTTGTATGCAGTAATTATACTCCCGTTTACGAAGCGGGGTATTCTTCAAATCCTGAAAAATAATTGCAAATTTTGGGTGAGTTTTGCGAACTCAGTGAGTGACCATCATCGATGGCTCACCCAGTC
>JANZLX010000008.1:5503198-5515525 GCA_025531955.1 Erythroxylum orinocense | reverse complement strand
GAAGACTTGGTGGCATGTTAGGCAAGTGACACATGTCACTTGCCACATGTCATCCTATCAATTACTCACTTAATTTCTTTCTAATTCACTTCCACTTTCTAGTCTAATTTCTCCCCAAAATTTCAATGGCTCAAAATTAATAAATCTTAAAATCATGTATCTAATTTCCAGTGCCATTGGACAATACTTTTTCCTACCGGTAACCAGTTAGTCTACCACTTAGCACTTTTTCTGGTCCGGAAAAGTACCCCGAAATTTCCAAAAATTCAAAACTCACAAAGACCCACCCAATTCAATTTTCAAGCACAAAAATCATATTTTTCACAATAAGCACATTAGAGACACATATATCGGGAAATGTAATGAATGCATGTACAATCATTACGTGTGCAAAATTCACTATTCATATATATATATGAATGCATGAACATAGCAAAACACTTTTCTCCAAATTACTATTTTACCCCTTCCCATCGACGACGGGATATTACATGTGTGATACTATAATTATAGATTTTTTTATTTATTAAATAAAAAAATTTATATATATTATATAAAAATATTAATATGATGTAACTCGCTGCATCATTCATATTAATAAAGAATTTAACATTGGATTATTATTATTATTGTTGTTGTTGTTGTTGTTGTTGTAATTATTATTATTATTATTATTATTATTATGAAGACGATGTTCGTTATTAAAGTTATAAACTTAATTTTTTTAAAATTAAATATCTAAATTCTTATAAGAGTATTCAATGAAATACTGAGAAATATAATATTCATATCCTTATAATTTTTTTAAATTATGCCTTCATAAGTCATTTTACACATCAACAGCAAATACTAAATGACTAATTTTACCAAATATCTTTAATAAACAGCTGATGTTATCCACTGGTCAAATCAGCTAATATAATCAGCTATTAGCTAATTCGTTGATCAAATCAGCTGATATAGACCTTGTTTGGCGAATGTCTTATCAGCCAAAAATGAGTTGATTGACCATGTGTTAGCTGACTGACTATGGTAAACAGTTATTTATTGTGTGTTTATAATTAGCTGATTGAGTTAGTTGATTGAACCTAATGAGCTGATTTTCAAGAAACTCAGGAAGACCAGCGTTTGGCGTTCAACGGATCAAAACTGACGAATGTGCCCTCTCAAGAAAAACCAGGTCAAAGGAGGTGTTGATTTTGGAAAATTCATGGGTTTGCTTATGGTTGGCTGAATGACCATGTGCGAAGTGTGGTAGTCAGTTGTGGCAAAAAAAGTTGCTCCTTTTCCTTCTTTAATTAGATTTTTTAATGTCATCTTCTGTGTTGCCTAATATGCTATTTTGGAAACCTTCTATGCACAATTTAAAACTTGGTTGGAGTTATGTCTGCATTTGGGTGTTGTTTGTTGGCACTGGTAAGTGAGAAATTTGCGGCTAGCAACATCGAAGACGTAGGAAAGCAATAACAGTGAGACAGCGTGAGGTAGAAAGACGACGTTTGAGATTGGCTGTAACGGAAGCAATAACGTGGGAAGCAGTTAGGTAGAGATAAATAGTGAACATGGACCACTTGTTAATTTGTCTCATCAATAAATAGTACATAAATATAAGAAGATGTCCAATAAAGAAGAAGAAGAAGGTTTTGTTTGTTTTTAATATTTTAAATACTTAATTCCAGCTAAATGAGTTTAATTGAAGTTAAGCAAGTTTAAATTACTAATAATTTTGAAAAGGTGTTTTTAATTGTTTTCAAGGGTTAATTTTATTAGGAATGTTTTAGAAGTTGATTTAACTTTCAAGATATTGAAATATTAAATTATATTAATCATCAAATCAATTCCAAAATTATCATAATTATTTTTATTAATTTGATTAAGACTAATAATTATATTGATTCTTAATTAATTTTGAAAAAGTAGTTTCTAAAGTTATTGAAATTAATTAATTGGATACAATTATATTGAAATTAATTAATTAGATAAGATGTTTCTAAATTTAAAATTAATTATTTTCAATTAGATTGAAATTAATTAATTAGACTTCTTGAAATTAAGAAAGTTACTTCTTAATTAAATTTGTTTATTTTAATTTTATTGAGATAAATTAAAGTCTTAATTTTATTTGTTTAGATAATTATTATTTAATTTATTTAGAAATTGTTTATTTATTTATAAATAATAAATTTCTTGATGTTTTTAAAAAAGTACTTTTCTTGATTAAATTTTGAAAAGTTTCTTGATTAAGTTTCTCGTTGTTAAACTTCATTTGTATTGTTATATTTAATGTTTGGATGTATCATCATAATCATTATAATAATAATAATTGTTGTTGTTGTTGTTGTTGTTGTTGTTGTTGTTATTATTATTATTATTATTATTATTATTATTATATGTTATGTACTTTTTATTAGAATTATAAACTTAATTTTTGTAGAATATTCAACAAAATAATAAGATATATAATATTCATAACCTTATATTTTTTAAGTCATGTCCTTCTAAGTCGTTTTAAAGATAAACAGTTAATATACTAAACAACTAATTTTATCAAACATCAAATAACAAATAGTTTAATGCAATTCGTTGGTCAATCAGCTGGAATAATTAGCTATCAACAAACAGCTAATGCAATTAACTGATTGTCAAATAGAATAATAATCAGCTATCAGCTAACCGCTGATAAAATCAACTAATAATTAATATAATTTGTTGTTTGCCAAACATGACCAAAATTGAAGTTATTCACAAGTTGTTGAAATATCTAAGATCACATGTTTACTTTAAAAGTGTAAAAAAAAAATTAAGATGCTAAAAATATAACGATTATGATTTTACTAGGTATAATTTTTCTGTGACAAATATTGGTGGTATTACTTTTTGTTATTATCGTGTGTTGTTTTAAACTCTTGCTACAAATTGGCTAATCTTCATTTTTACTACTAAGCCGAAATCACTATTCACTCCTGTAACAACCTAGAATTAGACAAGTTAACAATCAAAGTTCAAAAGAACCTAATTTAGAAAGAAATGGATCTTTGAGTGGTACCATAATGATGATGCTTTCAAGATCTGTAGAAGCAATCCAATCGAGTCCCATCCCATTACCTGAGATGTCATGAAAGTCGGTTGGATAAAGATTCTAGCTGTGTCCCAAAAGTCGGCTCTTACTAGATTATTACAACGAATTCGACTATTCTGATATTAGCACCCGAATTTGATGAAAAAGCTTCTGTTCACCTGGACACTTTAGAGTTGGAGTGTAAAAGCTTTCAACTTTACAATTTTTAACCATATTCATGCTTACTGGACTGGTACTTGATAGAAGAGCCACTTAGCAGTTACTAAATCAAAAGTCTTATAAGTAATTTTATTATAAAATAAAATATAATTAATTAATAAAAGTATTTTTTATTTTTATGTTATCAAACATCTATTGTATGAATTTCTTTTAAAAAAATTATTTTTTAAATTTATAATCAAATTGTCAACTAACTTAAAAAAAAAACTCTTCTCCGAAAAATTTTACTAACAAAAGCTTTACGAACAAAAGCTCGTCTTAACAGCAATTATTCATATGTGGCGCAAACAAAATGGAGAAGAGGATGTTACTTAAAATATCGAATTTCTTATATTTCAAATAACAATAAAAGAAGCGAGGATTTTCAAGAATCTAATTATAAAGAGTATTTGAAGATATAAATTAAAGTTGCAATGAATATATCATGTCCAGATATGCGTCGGCTTAAAGGAGTGTGAAAATTCGGAGAATATCTTCTAAATACTGGAACTGAATCATATAACCAAAATATCTCAAGTCTAAAAGTCCTTCCTTGTATAAACAAGATATTCTGGAATTGTACTGGTAGCAATTCATGTCAGTCTCCGTCTTCCGCTTTCAACCTCCTGTACATGTTACCTTCGTAAAATTGCCTGGTTCGTATCGCCAAAAGTAATGCAAGAAGTGCACCAACAAATGCCGTACATGTCAAAATGATGAATGACAACCTGTAACACCGAACACCGAGGCATGTCAGCTGTTTCAGTGAAGACTTCTCAATACCCTTCTCTGCAAGCTCCTTCAGTGCTTCGTAATCATATAACGTCCCTGTGATCTTCACATTTAGTAAGTATAATCCCAGAGGGGATGCTATTTGCACAGAATTGATCAAAGTAGCGAAGCGTTTGAGCCCAAAAAGCTCAGAAATTACAGCGTAAAGTAATGGCCATTGAGCACCAAGCGAAAATCCCATGATAACTGATGCTATGTAGACCGAACCCGAGAAGGGAAAGGCAACGAAGAGATTGCCTACGCATGACAAAAGAAGTACAAATGTCCACAATAATGGCCGTGGCATTCTGTACCTCATTAACAGGATCTCTGACACGTAACCGGAGAAGATTCTTCCAAAACAACTCCATATACTTACCAGTGAAACAAGGTAACTGACGGTGTTAGTTGGATATCCCAGTGACCCCCCAATTTGACCCAAGTTGTCAGTTGCAGTGGAGGTTGTACCAAATCCACATACTGTTACACAAAGTAGTATCAGCATGTCCATGCTCAAAAGGGCCTGCAAGACTGTGTAGTCCTCACCTCTTTCTGGTTTGTCACACATGGATTTGGAAAGGAAACATGGTCTCTTAGCCTTCTGATTTAGCTCCTTTGGGTTATCTTCTTCAGGACCAATTTCTCGTAGTCTCTCAATGAGTGCATCGCTCTGAAGCCTCAGAGGATCATGTCTTGTGTTGTTCATTTGAAACCACTCTTCTCTAACCACAATAAGGACAGGAGAGAATAGAATAACGCAAATCATTATGGCACTCACACGGTACCCTATGCCTGAGAAATTGACTCGTTTCTGAACAATAATCATGCCCATGAGAAACAAAGCCAACACAACTGACACAGAGAGGAATTGGTAAAAGACTCTGAGCTCATTAGGTTGCCTCTCACCCTTGTTCTCTCGAATTGCAGAAGCAAAAAACAGATAGAGAGCAGAAGGGAAACAAGCAATCAGAAAAATAATTGAACTGGAATTGTTTCCATAGATGGCCAGGTAAAGCTGGGTAGTGATAGCTCCACTTAGCCCAACTAAACTCTTGAGTACACCTAGTAACACACCTCTATTTTCAGGGAAGTTCTTGAGACAAGTTACAAAAGCACATGTAGTTGCAAAGAACTGGGCGTTGGCTGCTACAAAAATGTAGAAACACATGTGCCATACTTTAGGTTAAGGTATTTTGTTAGTGACAGCGAGCCAAATCATGGAGTAGCCTGCGAAATTCATGGCAGCGCCGATAAGGAGAGAGAACCACGGAGGAGCTAATTCAGCTAACACCCCTGAAACTATACCAAAGTTGCCACCAAGCTCTTTGAAGAAGCCTAAAAGATTGAGAGTTTCTTGGTCGTAACCAAGAGACGATTTTATGTCGTTTGAATAGGTTGCAAATAGATAGTTAATACCACCTCCAATCATGATCATGTTGGAGGCAAAGAGTGAAAACCACCTGCCTTTCACCACCTGCAGTGCTAATTGCCATACCTCCGCCATGTTTTTTCTGCTTCCGTGGCTGTGACTGAGTAAGCTGTGATTTGAATTTGTTGCCAATTTTGGTATTTGGCTATGAATCCACTACGTGCAAACAATATTGTTCTTAGATGTTGATTGATTGTCCTTCACGTGAATTTTAATGTTTTAATTTTCTCCTTAGGACCAATTATTAGACACCAATCAAATCATGCATATATTAAGTAAAGGGACTTGTCACTTTTAAAAAAATGGCCATGCTTTCGACTCTACCCAGGATAAAAAATAAAAAATAATTGGTCACATTGTCTTTTGAAATGTATAATTTCTATTCCTAATGACCACCATGATTATCTTTGACCATAATCTTGATTATTAATATGAGTATAATTATGTTTTTATTGCTGATGTTAGTGTCAGTATAGTTATTAGTTGGGTCGGTCGTGCTAGGCACAAGTCCAACCTCAAAATGACACACGGATTGATCGGCCCATTATCAGATGTTGACCTAACTCCTACAGGTATTTACTATATAAGTTCATCATCTCATCATGATAGAGGTACGACTCTAGAACCCTAACATTCTCTACTCATAGCCACCAAAACTCTCACAAAAAAATCAACTTGAGCGTCGGAGGAGCTTACCGGCAGTCAACCCCCGGTGTGCCTTCTATTGTTTTGCAGGTATTTCCTAGTTGGAGATAAACAAATCCATGGATCCAAACAGTGGCGCTCTACCTCAACAAAATCAGACAGAACCAGTTATATTTTTATTGCTAATGATAATTATACATCAGATAAAACTTAAGAATAAATTAGTTTTTAATTACTTAATTTTATTTTAATATCTTATTAATAAAAATTATTTAATTTTTAAAATAAACAAGTTGATGTTTATCTTAAATATTAAATTTAAAATTTTGAGTATTTTGAAGATATTTTAAATTTGATTACATTTATTAGTAATTATTAATTTTATTTTATTACCAAAATTAAATAAATTATTTATAATTTTATTAACTAAATATAATATTAAATTAAATTATTCATAATTTTTATCAATAATTAATATATTAAATAATATATATTTACTTGATAATAAACATAAATAAAAATAAAACTAAAAAGGGAAATTTAAAACTCAAATAAACAAATTTTTAAACTAAAATTTGGACCTTGGCTGAAGCAATGTCAGCAAATAGTCTCAAAATTGCTTGGTGGTATGTCAATTATTCTCACGTCACTGAGCAACCAGATTCTACGACAAAATAGCCATCGCTATCAGTTAAATAACATTTTTGTTAGCCGGGGGGAAGTGGAAACCAAAACCACCACAGCAAATAGAAATTAGAATTTAAAGAAAATCATTTCATGACGAACTAATGAGCTTATGAAATTTTAAGCTCTCTCTAAATGTAAGATTTTAATTATAGAAGGCATCCAATCTCTAAGTGTAGGATTCTTAGCAAGTTGCAATAATGATAAGTAGGGGTTTGGTTAACATTGCAAAATTTATGACAACAAAACAATGACATAAATTATTTAATGTCAGAACAAAACCAGCATTAATGTTGGTCCGACATGACGTACTAAATTACAAGTTCAACCAACTTAGGACTCTATTTTATAACTCTAATTATAAATAGTATTATTAAATTTAAACTAGGGAACTTTCACAATACTTGAGTTTCAAAGGTTTTATTCTTTCTTAGCATCAAAGAAGGATCGAGAGCAAGATTGAAGTGGATCGAGACAATTTCTCAAATTCTTTTTTTCATTCTTTCTCTCATGTTAAGATTGATTTATTAAGTTTATGATAAATTATTATAAATTTAACCTTAAGAGTTTTGCGAAGAATCGAAATGTGAAGTATAATTTATGAACTATGAGAATAAACACCTTTGATTTAAAGATAAAGATATCCCGGACTAAATTAACTACTATTAATGAATTTAATTAGGTTGAATTGCGGATCAAAAGATAGTAATTATTGAGTAGAATATGCTTGTGTACCTTGGGCATTGAGTTTAATTAAAAATGTCCTCTAATTTATTTCACAAAAATAATTATGATTCATTTTGTCTATATTTTAAATTATTTATTAAAGATATTTTTATAATGATAACTATAATTTAATTTATATTTAAACAAATATTTTATTATTTAAAACTTGTCACAATTATATATTTTTGTGTTTATTTGTTTTTTAAATTATATAAAAATATTTTTTAATTTTATAATTAGATAAGTTTATAATTATTTCAAGATATAAATTAAAGTTGCAATGAATATATCATGTCCAGATATACGTCGACTACTAGAGGAGTGTGAATTCTTTTCTTCATTCTTCCTCTAGTAGTAAGATTGATTTATTTGTGTTTTGTTTATGTTATGTTTAGTGGCTAAAAAATCTTGGGATGGTTAAAGATATAGCTTGCAAATATTATTATTAAATTTAATAATAATTGAAATTTTACATAAATGAAATTCAAAACCTATTGTTGCATTATTTTTTTTAGTTTAATAGTTTAACTATCTTTTAACAAATTTAATTTTTTTAGTTTATTGATCAACTCAGATTAGTGAACTTAGTGGTATAGTTCATGGGATCGATACATTAGATTTACTCCAGATTTATTAACATAGTGCATTAACTTTTTATGTTTAAAGATATATTGTACAACGGTCAACTTTCTCAAATTTTACCAAGCTACACTACAAAAATTCTGTAATTTACCTACGGAAAACGATTGTACTCTACCAATAAAATGACTTTTTGACGGAATAAAATGACAGATAAAGGTGTCGTTAATACGACCATAGGTAAATTTAACGATGGAAATATTATATGTCTATCGATAAAATTTACCGACAGAAGGATATAACCGTTGGTACATTTACTGATGGAAAAAGAAGAACAGTCGATAAATTTGTAAAGTATTCCGTCGGTAAACCGTAATTAAGATAATCCTAAATGTTTCACTATTACCGACGGAAGAAGAAGAACGGTTGGTCAATATAATACAATCTACCAATGGTTTAAGTTGTTCCGTTGGTAAATATAGTGCTTTTTTCGACGATCTTTTATATTTTGTCGGTAAATAAAATTAAGAATTTTTTTTTAAATCCTGACATTAAATTTTATTTCATGATCTTATGATAAATGCATAATTTCAACAGTTATGAATTATTTGTGCAAAATATTTTTATTTGTTTAAACAGAAAGTTGATTGATGATATAAAGTTAAAATTATCTTAATTGATAATAAAAACATTAAAGCGTACATAATAAATCTTTGCAATTCAAAGCAAATGATTACAACAATCCTAATGTCCTGATGACCACCGGTGCTTTGAGGTGCTACCTCTCGCCTCAACTCATCCATCTTATTCCTGAGTTGAGCTATGACGTTTATCAATGTGTCCACTGTGGTCTGAAGCCGATTAACTTGATGGGTTTGCGATTGTCTACTATTTGCTATTGTACTGAACGTGGAGGATTGCGAATAACAGGTATTCGCAAATGAACCTAGCCCAAAGATCCTTCCACGACGATCTCTACTACCCATTGCATCAAGATATGTCTGACTCCCATTAAAAACTTGTTCCTGCTAAGACTGTTGCTGAATGCTTTCTTATATTTGGTCATATTAGGAAGCAATGTTTATACGAGTGATAATTATTAAGAAATAATATTAAAGAATTAATTTCATATACATTCAGTTCTCTACATCGACTATTGACGAATGTCACACCGTCATGCTTCTTAGTGTAAGTGTGCAAAAACAACTGACGAGATGTAGGCCTCATGCCCATAGGCTTTTCCTATATAAGAATAACATTTTATATGTGAACTAGAATTTATAAAAATTCAGCAGAGTTTCCTTTATTTTTATGATATTTACCCCCTCCCCGGTTGAACAAATAAAACAACTCAACACAGTCATATATGGCAGCTGACATTTATACCATTATCATTATCCATAATACACATATTTTCATTTCAAGACATTTATACCATTATCATTATCCATAATACACATATTTTCATTTCAACATTCACTCATCAATTTAAATTGAAATACAACAAAGTAAAACAATTACAATATAAGTGTCAAGTTTAGATATTTACAAGTTTCTCACCATGCTCGTGGTGGGTTGTTGATCCTCTCGTATGTACGGGAAGACTTTCTACTCCTGGGTCTCTACATCTATTGGTCGAGTTACGCCTTGAGATAGACATCACCTGTCACCTCAAGGCATAACTCAACCAACAGGTGATGTCCAATACTTCTGCCAATGACTCCATATTTGGTTAGAAATATAAGACAGTCATCCACTAGCCTTGTGCATCGCACCAATAAAGTCGCGATAACATGTACGAGCTCGCCTCTGCCATACTTTATGTATGATCATGTTGAAACCATAATCTTAGAAAAATTCTTTCTGAAATAAAAAGAAAAAATTTTGATAACTTATAATGTAATAACATTTTTCTAATTAATGTATACAAATTAATTAAACGAACCAAAATTTTTATTTTACCTCAAACTCCTGAAAGTAAAATGCCTTTGTGGCCTGAGAGATATTCTTCCATACATAACCTTCATGATCAATCATCTCCTTAAATTTAGATGTCATATGTTTGGAACATGGTCCAGACGGAATCAACCTAATATAAGAACATGTAATTTTATACCATTTGCAAAACCAAAAAACCTATAACTTAATTATAAACGTATAGTGTTTCATACGATTTCACTTACAGATTATTGACAATTGTTATGTATTTTCTTCCATCAAGTCCCTCAGCTCCAGGCTTGCGGGCATCTCTTTCATCCAATAAAGGGGTAGTGGATGATGTTTGAGTTAGGAATGGTGTAGCATGACGAGCAGCAGGTGATGTTTCATATGCAACTGTAGGCCCTGGAGAGGGAGGAGGTGATTCAGTTGCAGCTGCAGTCTGTGACAGTCCATCTTCACAATAAGTACCTCCAAACATGCGTCTGAACCTGAACAACATTATATCACGTTGTCTCTTTGGTGGCATATTTCTACCTGAAATTCATTGTTTGTTGAATTTTCTAGAAATATAAGAATTTGAATTCAATATTTTACACAATATATGAAAAAAGAAATAAGGCAATTTGTTGAATATCATATTCAAGTACAAACTTGGAAATAGAAGGTTAACAATTGTTAAAGGGATAGAATAAGAACAATAACAGCCCATACTCAATAGGATGCAGGTTGACCCCTAACTAGTAGGGAGGTTGTTTGACAAATTCTTACAGATACAACAATAAATCAACTTTAAAGCTGAGTCTAGTGTATTGCATTGATAAATCACAATGATATAATTATTTTTTAAAATTCCATGTCACATGAGAGTTAGTAAAAGTAAATGAGTCCTCGATGTCTAGATTCTCGAGAAGGGTCCTGACATGTTTAAACGCACCAATTGAAATAGTGATATTTCTTCCCTCAGGTGTAGGGTTTTTAACACCTTCTTGCAATAACGTTTCCGCTATAGCTAAACTTGTAGAGGGTACAGTGAATGAGTCGCCAAATTTAGTATAAAAGACTAACTCTCCAGACGAACTACCAGTACAAAGCAGTTTACGTAAAATATAATCAATATAGAACTTAAATAATGTCATATTAGAAAACTGTTAAACGAACCAAAACTAGATATTAATGCATACGTGAATGTCCAGACGAGAATTGTGGAATTGACGAATTTTCCAATTGAATCGATCTCCCTAATCCTTTATAGATTGTTGAGACATCGCTCCCGCCTCTATTGGCATACACGTCATCTTCGAGATTCAAGGAAGCTTAAAGTAATATGTAATATAAACCATCAAATGTGAATATATATAATTGCTTCATAAAAGGAAATGAGATGTACATAATAAGAAAAGGGACATTGTCCAGATGATACTAAACACCTTGAAGCAGAAGATCGGTCATAGAAGGCAAACGATTAGTAGTGTATGGAGTGGAGATTTTTCCTACAATTTTTTGTGTTTGGGATAATTTTGCCACATTCCTCCCAATAGAATGAATTACTACCATCTGGAACTAGTCTTCATGTCAACAATCCTTGATTAAGATTTTGAATTAAATACTTTACATAATATACCGAAAAGGAATTCATTTCTTGAATAAAATATGCAATTACAAACACAAATTAATCGCTATCATAACTTAATTGTAAGTTACAATCATCTTCTTTTTCGGAGGAATAAGAATCAAACTCCAACTTTTCTTCAGATCTCTAACCCTCCTCATCCTCTCCAGATGAAATTTCAACATATCCGTTAGATGGATCGTTCAAAGGTTCATTATCGTCATATGTAACAAATGCGTTTATAAAATAAACATCTTCCTGAAACGCTTCACTTTCAATTCTCTGCTCTTCTTTTCCATGTGATTCAAAAACACCTATAGGTTTAACTTTACAAATCGTCAACTAATTTGACTTATCTCATCCTAAGCTTGGAAAAGGGACATAGCATATTTGTTTCGCTTGCATTGCCAACACGAAAGATTCAAATTGTCTCAGTCTTCTTCAATTGTTAATTTCAACTAGATTGTATCGGCTATGCACTTTTGTTCCAACATTTGGAGTCGGGTCATACCAATTACATTTAAATATCACACATTGCTTTACTGGCAGTGTAGGGTACTAAACTTCAAGTATCTCAACAATTTCAATAGGCAAACCAAGACCCTTAATAAGTTTCTTCATATTGTAAAAACTATCAACCATTGTATGATCAGGAGGCAATGATTC
>JANZLX010000008.1:5492764-5503098 GCA_025531955.1 Erythroxylum orinocense | reverse complement strand
CTCACGAACTACATGCATCAAACGTAAGGTACCCTGACTAGATTAAAAACTAACCACAAATAATACTAGTCTCTATCAACTAAAACTGAAATTGAAAAACTAAAACTGAAATTAAACCTTCACGATCACTGCCGAATCAGCCTCCCTCAAAATTGTTGTTGTTGTCGTCCACTGTCTACTGTCGTCCTCTTACTTCTGATTCTCCAATACCGAAATCCTTATCTGCCAAGAGTTACCGCTGGATCTTTACTCTGTCGAAATTCAATCTCACCAAGCCTTCCTCGATCTTGCCGTCCCTAGGCTTTTGTGAAATGGGCCCCCTTTGTTTTAATTCCACCAGCCCACTCCCTCTTAATTTCCTTTGTTCTCAAAAGTTGTCATCATTTATGCCTCCAATTCTTAGGTTATGCGGCCCAAATTCATCCTTGCCTCCACGTGTTGCCGTCCTTAAGTAGCTTGCTTAATTTGCCTCATGTTTTATTTCTTTAGCTCATTAATTGACGCGTCAGTTACGTTTTCGCCTTCAAAGCCTGCTTGATTTATTTGTGTGCTGCGCTCCTCACCTAGCGCTACTGGGCCTCTAGCTGATTTTTAACTTAATTTGCAACTCTGCTTGATGTGTCCGTATGGCTCCAGCTATCGCTGCCTCTCTACTTGGTCCTGTGCGTTTTCCACTTGATTTAATTTGCTCCACTATGCTTCCCTTCTCACATGATTTAATTTGCTGCTTCTCTCTAATCCCTATAGTGGCGTGTGTCTTCGAAATTTTAATGAGAGTCCCACTCTTCTGCGCTATTTACGCCCTTGATTTATTGCTTTTCTGGTCATTTAAATGGTTGTAGTTGAAATTCTCTCCGTATGTGTGTCTTCACAATTAAATGGCCACTTAAATTAAATTTCCCCCTCATAACGCTGCTGTCTTCATTTTCTTCTTAATTGCTTTTGCGCTGATGCATTTCCTTGTTATATATTTGGGCTTCAGTTTGCTTTAGAATCTTGTCTTTTTGGTCTCAAATAGATATCAACATATCCAACCTAGCATAAACACAAATTGAATGACAGTTAAGCATTTTATCTAAAAAATAGAATTGAAATCACATAGAAATACATGGAAAAATATAAGATAATTCAATCCTATGATTGTCCCAGTGGATGAGACCAGGAAGGGGGTTAATTTCAAGCTAGAATGTTGCATAGATACGTTAGAATTGAAAGGTTTTAGAATGAGCAGGTATGAGAAGGAATATTTAGAATGCAACTTTTCAAAAAACCAGAGGGTACATGAGATAGCGATAGCAATTGATGCTGACGTCATACCACAAAGAATGAGTTTTAAATATCTTAGGTCTATCATTCAGAGTGATGGTAATATCGATGCTAGATTTGGATGGACCAAATGGAGAAGCGTTTCAGGGGTTTTATGTGACAAAAAGATTCCTGTAAAACTCAAGGGGAAGTTTTATAAAACGGTAATCCGTCTAGCCATGTTATATGGGGCAGAGTGTTGACCTTTCAAACGTAGACATACAAGACAGTTGTTGGTAGCAAAAATGCATATGCTTCGATGGATGTATGACATTACCAAAAGAGATAGGGTCCGAAACTGTATGGTGAGAGATAGACTACAGGTAACTAGTGTTGCCGACAAGTTAAGAGAGACTAGACTTAGGTGGTTTGGGCATGTGCGCAGGAGGCCCTCTGATGCTCCGGTGCGAAGTTGTGAGAGTATACCCCTTAGTAAATACAAGAGGAGAAGGGGGAGGCCTTACAAGAACTGGAGGGAAGTGATCAAGAAGGATTTGTCTGAGTTAGGCCTTAACAAGGTAGTGGCTAGAAATAGAAGAGTATGACACGATCGGATAAGGGTAAGGGATTAACCTTTAAAATTCTCCAAAACAGTAGAGTAGTTATTTAGAGATGGTACTTGCGATACATAGATTATCGCGTAGGAAGTCCAACCCAACGTCCTTTCTCCCTTTCCTAGGTGTAAGTCTTGGACAAGGCTTACTAGCATTGCAACTTGATTTCCCATGACAAGTGTATGGGGATAGTAAGATTGGCATACCTTCAGGGTTTATAAGTAAGGACTCCTAAAGTAAAGTAACTAGAGACGAGGTGATGGTCTTTGCAGCTTATCAGGTAGTCTCGGATCTGAACTCCATCAGGTATACCCTGTATTTTTACTTATTTATATATTTAGTGTAAATTTTATTTACTTAATAATTTACCGTGCTAGTTCTACCTATTCGATCTATAACCTACATCACTCTTATATTGTCTCATTTGCATGTGAGTCTACCAGAAACAACTTCTTTACTACGTAGGGGTAAGGCTGCGTACTATCAGACTTCGCTTCATTGTGAGACTTCGGATTGGGTGATGATGATGATGATGATGATGATGATGAAGTTGATGGATTGAAGCACAACTTGTTAAATGTGAGCCTACTATGTGATAAAGACTAAAATTATACTTTAAAGGGATATTGTGCATTGTATTTAAAGTAGGTATATATAAAGATCTAAAGTCATTAGCCTAAGGAAATAAAAGTGATCACCAACAAATCAATCATGAATAAATTGTTGAACTAAGTGAGGGAAACAAGAAGGATGAGGAACTGTCATGAGATTGGAAATTCAAAGAAAAGTCATCCTCCAAATCAAAATTTAGATGATGTTTAATAAGGGGTAATCACTAGACCTGAACATAAAGATGTTTCTCATACTACTTTAATTTATTAAATTGAATCTAAGACAATAAAAGAGGCCTTTAATAATGAAAGTTAGGTTCTTGCTATAAATGAGAAGTTTAATCAATTTGAGAGGAATAAAGTGTAGACTTGAGTACCTAGACCTATTGATCACCAAACTATAGGTACCAAGTGGATCTTTACAAATAAATTAAATGATTCAGGTACTATTTTGAGAAATAAAGCTAAATTGGTAGCAAAAGGGTACCAATAAAAGAAGGACATAGACTTCAAAGAAACTTTTACTCTAATGGATAAGTTGGAAGCAATTAGGCCCTTGCTTGCAATTGCATCGTATATGAATTTTAAATTGTTTCAAATGGTTGTTAAAAGTTCTTTTTTAAATGGTTTCATTTAAGATCAAGTTTACGTCGACCAACTTCCTACTTTTGAAAAACATGATGCACTAGCCATATCTACAAACTTTATAAAGTTTTATATGGCTTAAAACAAGAACTTAGAGCTTGGTATGATAGGCTAAGTGCATTTCCTTTATAAAATGGATTCTTTAAAGGCAAGGTTGACACTACACTCTTTATTAAAATATACAAGCATGATATCCTAATTGATTAAATTTAAGTTGATGATGTTATTTTTTATGATATTAATGAGAATATATGTAATAATTTCCTAACTTTATGATTAGGAAGTTCAAGATGAACATGATAAGAGAACTTAACTTCTTTTTTGGACTCCAAATTAAGAAAATGAAGGAAGGTATCTTTATAAATGAAGAAAATTACACTAAAAAACTATTCAAGTACTTCCAAATGGACTAAACCAAACCATTAAAGACAACTATGAGGAAGAATTAACCAAGTCTTAAGCTTAGAAAAACTGTTGTCAAATTTGATTATTCTTCTATTGCATTAACTAATTCATCTTAACAAATAAAGTTCATCTTCTTGTGGATCTGTTAACACCAAACAATATCGTTTTGTTTAAATTAATAACGTTTAACCGTAAGCAGATGACGACATATTGGTTGGATATTTACCGATGAAATTTTTCGTCGCTAATATTTTGTTGGAAAAGTTAAAACTTCATTATTCCACTACCAATTCTCGCCTTAATTGTTGACGGTATTATTCTATTGCTAAATTATATTTTCTCGACAACTTTTACGACAGATAAATAAATATCGTCAGTAATTTGCAACGGTTTGTTTTCCGTAATTATTTTTCCGCCGTCAATTCCTTATTTTCTTGTAGTGCTATATATGGTTTATTAATTTGCAATGGATAATTTTTTTAAGGTTAGATGTTCTTATCATATTTTGAATCTTATTATGTATGAATAAATTAAAGTTGTAATCAATTTATCATGTATGTGTATTCATTGAAGACGGAAGGTTTGACGACCAGGGACGAAGTTATATGGGGGCCTATGGTGCACTGGGCCCCCCAACATTTAACAAGTTATATATATATATAAGGATGAAGTTCTTTGGAACCTATTGGTGTACTGGGCCCCTTAAGATTAAAAAAATAAATATTTGGACCCTCTTATTTTAAATTTTTGGCTCCGTCACTGAGACGACAGACTATTTTTGCAGAGTATTAGCGTAACCTTTTAAATTTTAGATTAGTATTATAAATTTAAGGAAAGAATAAGATTTTTTTATAATTAACCTTTTCTATATAAAAATTATTTAAAATCCAACGTTCTATCTTAAATTTGAATGATCCAAGTTAGATATTTATTTAAAATAATATATTCTAAATTTAACTAGTGATGATGGTATATTAAAATACTTAAATATGATTTCTAAAAAATTATATATTTTAAATATGTTGTCAAGAGATCTTTTGGTTATTCTTATTCCTATTAAATTGGCATTTAGTTTAATTAACAAAATGATAAGTCTATTGTTACTTTGGGAGTTGATTATTGGAAAAAGATTTGGTCCTCTAATTTATTTCACAAAAATAATTATGATTCATTTTGTCTATATTTTAAATTATTTATTAACGATATTTTTATAATGATAACTATAATTTAATTTATATTTATTTTATTATTTAAAAATTGTTACAATTATATATTTTTGTGTTTATTTATTTTTTCAAATTTTATAAAAATATATTTTAATTTTATAATTATTTTAAGATATAAATTAAAGTTGCAATGAATATACCATGTCCAGATATGCGTCGACTACTAGAAAAGTGTGAAAATTCAGAGAATATCTACTAAAAACTATGACAGAATCATATAACCAAAATAGCCCAAATCTCGAAGTCCTTCCCGTGTAGACAATATTCTTGAAATACACAGTTAGCAATTCCAGATATTCTGATTCATAAACCAGTTTCTATCTGTTAACTATATCTTGTGGATAAAATTGAATAGAATTGGAACAAAGTGAAATACCTTTTATAGTACAGATAATTTCATATGCCATCTTCCACATTCAACGTCCTGTAGATGTTACCTTCGTACAACTGCCTGGTTCGTATCGCCAAAATTAGTGCAAGAAGAGCACCAACAAATGCCGTACATGTCAAAATGATGAATGACATCCTGTAACACAGAACACCGAGGCATGTCAGCTCTTTCACTGAAGACTTCTCAATACCCTTCTCTGTAAACTCCTTCAGTGCTTCGTAATCATATAACGCCCCTGTGATCTTCACATTTAGTATGTAATATCCCAGAGGGGATGCCAATTGTACAACAGTGAGCAAAGTAGCGAAGCGCTTGAGGCCAAAAAGCTCAGAAATTACAGCGTAAAGTAATGGCCATTGAGCACCAAGCGAAAATCCTATGATTACTGATGCAATGTAGAGCGAACCCGAGAAGGGAAAGGCAACCAAGAGGTTGCCTACGCATGACAAAACAAGTACAAATGTCCACAATAATGGTCGTGGCATTCTGTACCTCCTTAATAGGATCTCTGACGCGAAACCGGAGAAGATTCTTCCAAAACAATTCCAAATACTTACCAGTGAAACAAGGTAACTGATGGTTTTAGTTGGATATCCAAGTGACTCCCCAATTTGACCTAAGTTGTCAGTTGCAGTGCAGGTTGTAACGAGTCCACATACTGTTAAACAAAGTAGTATCAGCATGTCCATGCTCAAAAGGGCTTGCAAGACTGTGTAGTCCTCACCTCTTTCTGGTTTGTCACACATGGATGTGGAAAAGAAACATGATCTTTGAGGCTTTTGTTTTAGCTCCTTTGGGTTATATTCTTCTGGAGCAATTTCTGGTAGTCTCTCAATGAGTGCATCGATCGGAAGCCTCAGAGGATCCTGTCTTGTGTTGTTCATTTGAACCCACCCTTCTCTAACCACAATAAGAACAGGAGAGAATAAAATAACGCAAATCATTATGGCACTAACACGGTACTCTATGCTGGAGAAATTGACTTGTTTCTGAACAATGATCATGCCCAAGAGAAACAAAGCCAACACAACTAACACACAGACGAATTGGTAAAAGACTCTGAGCTCATTAGTTTGCCTCTCTCCCTTGTTCTCTCGAATTGCTGAAGCAAAAATCAGATACAGAGCAGAAGGGAAACAAGCAATCAGAAAAATGATTGAACTGGAATTGCTTCCATAGATGGCTAGGTAAATTTGTGTAGTGATAGCTGCGCTTAGCCCAAGGAAACCCTTGAGTACACCTAATAACACACCTCTACTTTCAGGGAAGTTCTTAAGACAAGTTAGATAAGTACAAGTTGCTGCAAAGAACTGGGCGTTGGCTGCTACAAAAATGTAGAAACACATGTGCCATACTTTAGGTAAAGGTATCCTGTTAGTGACAGCGAGCCAAATCATGAAGTAGCCTGCGAAATTCATGGCAGCGCCAATAAGCAGAGAGCACCACGGAGGAGCTAATTCAGCTAACAGCCCAGAAACTATACCAAAGTCGCCACCAAGCTCTTTGAAGAAGCCTAAAAGTTCGACAGTTTCTTGGTCGTAACCAAGAGATGATTTTATGTAGTTTGAATAGGTTGCAAATAGATAGTTAATACCACATCCAATCATGATCATATTGGAGGCAAAGAGTGAAAACCACCTGCCTTTCACCACCTGCAGTGCTAATCGCCATATCTCCGCCATTGTTTTTGTTGGATTTTAGAATCAAAAATTAACTAAAATAAAGTATAATAGAAAAGAGATATTGCCGATTCAACAATAAAGAACAAACAAATATAATGTGAGTGATCGAAGAAGACAATAGTTTTCTGCTTCTGTGACTCTAACTGAGTAAGCTGTGTTGTTAATTTGCTGCTAATTTCAGCATTTAACTATGAATCCACTATTGGTTTTCCTCTACATTCACACAATATTGTGCTTAGATGTTGATTGATAGTCCTTCATGACTTTTAGATCATTAGATGTTGATTAATAGTCCTTCATATGACTTTTAGATCATTAGATGTTGATTGATTGTCCTTCGCATGACTTTTAGTGTTTTAATTTTATCCTTAACTATGTTTGTTAGATACCAATAATTTTGTTTAAGCAAGTCTCTATTCAGTAAAAAATTAAAAAAAAATAAATAGCCATGCTTTCTACTGTACCCAAAATAGAAAATTAAAAAGAATTAGTCACGTTCTCCTTTTAGAAGTATATAATTTCTACTACTAACGATTCATCAAATTGACTCATGATTCAATCTGTAACTACGATCTTAATTTAAACATTTTTACTTATTTAAATAAATTATTAAACTTTAATTATTTTAACATTAAAATTTTAGTTAAATTATGTCAAATTAGTTAAACAAAATATATCATATGTCCAACAATTTATTAAATACTAACATTTTCTTAATAACTATTTAATACAAACTTTTTAAAATTTTAATATTATGAAATTGTTGAATATTTAAAATAATAAAATATTTGTTATCAAGCAACTTATATTTTAAAATATTTTCGAATTTAATAAAAGTCCTAAGATAATAGAATCTATATTTTTAAGGACCATTTCGATTTCAGTTCTATTTTTCTGATATGTTTTTAGTTTTCATTCTTTTGTTTGATTATTAGTTTTAATGTAGTCATATTTTTAATTAAATGGACAAATTTAAGAAGTTGTTTCTTATTGCCATTTTCTTTTATTTTGAAGACGTAATGACTTATAAAGTTATAATACTAATTGCTCCTCCCACTTTCATGCACGTATTGTCACCTTCATATTTTCATTCATGTCATCTCTTAATGTAAAAGATTAAAGTCGTTATGAAAGGAAAGTACAAAAGTCTCCGCAAACTTCAATTTAAAAATTAGTTATTAATTATGGACGAAAATGGCCGATTTATGGGTCATAAATTTTAAAATATAAATTAATATTTTTTAATTAAGTTCAAGTCTAAATTATCTAAATTTAAGTATACTCAAAATCTAACACTTTTAAATAAAACGATTTTTTATAACTCAAACTTATAAAATTTCTGATTTGACCCATAAAGGGAAAACTTTAGTAGGTGAGATTTATACCGAATCCATGATAGGATCAAAATGTACTAAAGTTGATGGAATTTAGCTACCTAATAAGATTTTTTATATCAACTGAGGAACTTATAACGGTTTCATCAATCAATGCTTGAAAATTCAGATTAATTAAGGGGTGTGATGTGGTCCATACCTTGTTCAACTCATTACACCGAGGAGCAGCGTATGGTGTTTAGAGGAGGGCGGTGATAATTGAGGCATGTGCATGCTTTACCCGCTTATCTTTGATGCTTGTTTCCTAACATAAAAACATCCTTACGAGCACAGGAACAGCAGGACATGATACTATGTATATGCATGCTTACTGTCATTAGTCGGTAAATCATCTTCCCCAAAAATAAAATGAAAATATAGATCAAATATGGTGTTTTATTTTATTTTTACTCGTTATCTTAATAAGTAAAATGTTTAAAATTTATAAATTGCTGATATTACTCGTATTTACTAATTTATTTAAGTTTGTAAGTAAAATTAATTATTATAGGTTTTCTATTATAAGTATTTCATTAATTAAGATAATCATTCTTATATGAAAAAAAAAAAGAAATTGTTAGGAATTTAATGTAAAATTTATTCATTTACCGAAGAATATTTTAGAAATTAGATCACTTTATTTTATCATCAAATAAAGTTAAAACATGTTAAATTACATACGATAAAAGATTGTTATTGGCTTTTACTTTTACAAGCATTTGAAAGGTCTTTATTCAAACATGAAGCTTTCGTAAATTGAATAAGAACTCTTATTAGGTTCAAATCATATTTTTAGACGTCTCTTCGACATTTATTTCAAGAATTGGTTGCTCAATTCTAATTTTTTTCTTCGGATATGCCACTTTTTTCGTTTTGTCTGCTCATAGCGTGGTAAGCAGGTCCAACCAACTTTCTGTTACGGCTGGGATAAGTCGTTTCTTCGTTAGTGACAAACTTTACAGCATGTGATTCTTAATTTTCTACATATTTAATTTCAAGGAGAAATAACAACATATTTAATTTTGCAATTCTTTTAACACTTCGTCAATTGAAGCTATGAATTTTGAATTAAAAATGGTAAAATCTATAACATAAAGTGACTTTTAAGGATTGATTTGAGGGTTAAAATATACTAGACTTATAGCATTAATTGAATTGAATCAATTACTTATTTATTAATTTATTAAATAAAACTATTAATTTATTAAATATATTTATTAATAATTATATAATTAAATTATTTATAGTTATTATTAATAATTTATATATTACATAATATATATTTACTTTATAACAAATGAAGAGAAGATAAAAATAAAAACCTTTTTGTGATTTTTATAAATTTTTAAAAAACTAAAACTAAAAATTAAAATTAAGAACTCAAATAAATAATTTTTTACTAATTTTTAGACCCTGTGCTAATGCAATGATAGCAAATAGTTTTAAAATTGCTTGGTGTTGTGTCAATAATTCTCACATCACACAGACCAACCAAATTCTACTACAAAAGTAGCCATCACTATGATTTAAATAACATTTTTGTTAGCTGGCGACAACCACCACATCAATTTAAATGTCAAACAGAAATCAGTAACATGGACGATGCCATGTCAAGTTCTTGCATTCTCGCGTTCGTTCTTTGGCTTCTGTAATATACAGTTCTTTGAAGTCTACTGAAACCGAGTCATCTTGTAGGTTTCAGGAAGCTACGGCACAATTTCTTAATATGAACAAGTTCTTCAAAGAACTTTCTCTCCAAAAAGGCACCAAATCCAAAAGAGATGGACGATATCCAATACTCTCTCGTGAAACCAACAGCTATAGACCCCAACAACGAGTGTTCAATCAAAAGAGTCAAATTTTGGACTCTAGATGACGTCGAGATGGGAGGGACAAAGTGTTAGTTTATGCCCTACAGCTAATCGCTTTAGTTGTAATTTAGTGACAAATTATTTAAAGATATTCTTTATCTTGTACATGTTTAGATGTATATGATAAAGTCTATGAGATAATTATGCATTACAAATGAAATTATAATGAGATCATAATTATGAGATTCACGTTGAAATGAAATTATAATGAGATTATAATTATGAGATTCATATTGCATTTATGTATTATTCCTAAAATGTTCATAGTCAT
>JANZLX010000008.1:5453843-5468203 GCA_025531955.1 Erythroxylum orinocense | reverse complement strand
AATATTCTTTTTATAATTTTAGGTTCTTGGAATAGTTTTTAATGTATCTTCAAGCCATTTATAGTCTGTCTTTTTGTTGATTATCCTTAACAAATTAATCATCGGCCTACTTTGAGCATCTACATCAGTTATTCTGTTATTTTTCCTTTCAAGATATTCTTCGATCTCGAGCCTAGGCGAAGTCAAAAATTTGTTTCAGGGGGTAAGGTATATATATGTAATTTTTTGTAGGAGGGGCAAAGTAAAATTTGTATATACAGTGAACATCCTCAACTCTATATACATATTTTTTTTTAAAAAAAAAATTTGAGGGTGGCCAAATGCCCACCCTCATGCCCATGTAGCTTCGCTACTGAGCCTATATTAGAAAGAAAATTTAAGAATTTGTGATAATTCAATCAGTACACTATAAATGTTTATACAGTATTATATTATATCACTCTCGTGATAGGAAAAATCCATACTTCATAATCATATTATACAAGAAACTCATAAGAATTAAATGACGAACGAAACCAAACGTACACAAATATAGAAAATTATTGTGGAAAAGGGTTTGTACTTTCTAGAGGATTGTGATCTACTACCAGAAGAAAAGAACCCCTCAGCCAAATGAATACATGTATGGATGATAAATTGATCAGGTTCTTGAAAAATTGCAAAGAGGAAGAAATAGTTATAAGGAGATATTTCCATTTTAACCTAAATTAGTACCACATATTCATTTTTCCATCACATAATTCGAATACATATATTGCTTTGTTCAAGCATTTCAGATTGATGTGCTACGAAACCAATGTTAAAGCTTCTTGACCTGTCGGTCAAGTGGTCCCATATAATACACAATGGCCGGCTAAGAATGAGCTAATGAAATGATGTCCCATAGCAAGGAAAGTATTTGTCCATCTTCAGCCTTACTTTCAGACCGGTAGCATCAAGCAACAGTGATCAAACCTGATTTCTGAGCAAATGGTAGGATTCAGCCTATCCAAATCATACTTTCGTTCAAGTGAAATTCAAACGGCCAACTTTTCGGTAAGAAATTATGGCAATTGATAAGACTACCAAGATCGTTTGAATCAATTATAGGTGTGCAATTGCATCAAATGAAATGTTGTTTGTGACAATCGGAGGTGGCAACTCACCCAGACCATAACTACTTCTAAGTTTCAGACCTTGCAACAAAGTAAGCAATAAAGTTAATATTTTCGAAACCACTAGCTATTGCTGACATCTCATCAGCTGAAATTGATGAACTCTTAATCATCTACATATACACATATTGCTGCTATTTGCACAAACAGAATTGATGTTTGTATCGTTGAGATGTTTGAAATATTCCACTCCCACGCTTAATGATTATTTATGCAAAAAAGTGTTTTTTTTTCTTCTTGGTGTTAATAATATTACACTAACCAAGGTAATTATTAGGTTACTAATTCTTCTATTCTTTTTTGTACTGAGATTGCATAACAGAAGCAATTTAGTAGAAACTAGAATTGCGTAAGTTTTAATTTATCTGCCAAGATCTCTATGAAATCTAATCAAATTAATGAGACAGAGGGAACAATACAAGTCTTATAAGTTACATAATAATTATTATTATACAAATTAGGTCACCAAGAACGTAACTTCACTTTTGTAGACCATACTCACTAAAATAATAATTTGCTCTTTGAAATTATTGATTGTGTATGCTTCCAAGTTACTCTCGGTTCCCAGCAAAGCTACAAATAACAGGATTCCATGATCTGAGCAGTCTGGAAGCTGACCCCAATTTAAATCATCCCCATCTGCACTGCAGTTGCTATTGGTATGATTATTTTTTTTGTTTTAACGAGAAGGAGTGCTCAGTTAGAAACAGTTAACCTAGAAATACGTGCCATATTAGTTAGAGTAAGTAATAAAAGGCAACGACTTTAACGATGTCAAACACTACGAGGAAGCAGTTTAACGAATGTAGGTAGAACCTGATAACTGAACTGAATTTTGCTAACTTCCCTTTGACCCTTTTACATGGTCCCGTGAAGAGACATGCAAACGGGAAATAATTAGTTTCTTGACAACTATGGTCTTTACCGAAGACCTCCTGATTATTTGTAAATATAAAATTGCAATTACTAAAATATAAACAGTGATAATTACAACTAATTACTTTGTTATTTATACCAAGAATCATTTCGTCGAATTGGTTACGTGAAGAAGCTGAATCGGGTCTCTTGAAGACACAGCAGCGGATGAATACAAGGTTATGTTAAGAACTTTATCATTAGAACATCAGCTAAGACTGCCATGTCAAGCTTTTTATCAGTATGTTGTAGCTAACAATGACATGTGAAGAGATTTGCTCGTCACTCGTCAGAGTGTTCTATGAACACTGTTATGGTGGAAGTCTGACGTGGCTTCCTCAGCCGGCAAGTAACGATCCTTATGAAAACAAAAGAAGTTCTGAAAATTAGTGATTCGTGTTCATCGGTTTTAGATGAAAGAGTTTGGAAACTTCGCATATGAATAATAAATTAAACCTTTAATCATAAGGTTCATAGTTTCCAATTAACTTCGGATATGTTAATTTTATTTTTTTGCTTCAGATTGTTTAAAAATGATTTCAAATTGCAAAATTATCCAGTGGTTATTTATAATTAACTATTGAGTCATTAATAAGACAATAAAACATGGTGATCATAAGGTAATTCCCTCTATTCATGAATTATATTATATGTTCCTCCTTATTTATCTACTCCCTCTATTCATGAATTATATATATTATATGTTCCTCCTTATTTATCAACAATTACTTATTTCTCATAGCTGTTTATTTTATTGTTTTTCTTGTAGTAATAACCATGCACATCAATGTCATCCAGGTCTTGCTTGTCCAAGAAAGCAATCATAACAAGCAAGTATTCTCATCATCAATAGGAACTTTTAGAGCATTGCAAGAAATTCTAATGAAAGGGGAAAAAGAATTACACACAAGTTGATTGAGCCATCCTTTGCTCCTTTTATTACAAATCTTTCTATTCTTTGTCACTATCTATAACTTCCCATCAACCAACTTATCACCTTTCTTCTGGTGTGGGGTCTCAAACATCCGTATTTATACCAAATGTATAGCCATACTCCTCCATACACTATATGCCCTCCAACTTATATAAGCACACACACACACATACATTCACCCATATTCCATTCAGTAGTTTAATTCTATCTTGTCCTGTCATTCCAATTCTCTCTTAATGGCTTTTCTTTTCTATGTTTTGCTCATTCTAATGGTGGCTTCGAGCACTACTACTGCTCAAAACCCACCTTCTCCTGGCTACTACCCCAGTTCCAAAGTCAGCTCGGTAAGCTTCGATCGGGGGTTTAGAAACCTTTGGGGTCCTCAGCATCAAAAACTGGACCATGACACGTTGACTGTTTGGCTTGATTCAAGCTCAGGTCCTACTGCTTTGTACTTTCTCACCTTCTTCACAATAATGCAGTATCCATGCCTCTCTTTAATGACTGCTTTTTATCTTCTAGCTTTATATTAAGTTACATCTTACCTATTGTTTGCTACAATGATGTGAACAGGAAGTGGGTACAAGTCACTTAGTCCGTACAGGTCCGGCTAGTTTGGTGCTGCTATTAAGCTTCAACCTGGTTACACTGCCGGAGTGATCACATCATTCTACGTGAGAAAAATCATGTTTATTTTATAAGGAAATCAGTTAAACACTGTGCATGCCGGTAGATTTGTGTGATTGTTGTTTTTCATTGGATATGACAGCTTTCGAACAACGAAGACTATCCAGGGAATCACGACGAAATCGATATTGAGTTCCTGGGAACAACATCAGACAAACCATATACTTTGCAGACCAATGTTTTCGTCAGAGGAAGTGGTGATAGAAACGTCATTGGAAGGGAAATGAGGTTTCACCTCTGGTTTGATCCAACTCAAGACTTCCACAACTATGGTATTTTGTGGGAACCGAACGAGATCATGTTCGTATCACTTAATCGTCCCCTTATGGTGTTTCGGGTCATGAAATTATTCTATTGCCGTATTAAAATTTATGGCTGTGAATTTTGGTTTTGGTCATTAATTATATACACTGCTTGCTTGATTTGGGCTACAGATTTTATGTAGACGATGTTCCAATTAGAAGGTATCCAAGGAAAAGTGACGCTATATTTCCACAGAGGCCAATGTGGGTATATGGATCAATATGGGATGCATCATCATGGGCCACAGAAGGCGGAAAATACAAAGCCGACTACCGATACCAACCCTTCATCGGTAGGTACCAGAATTTTAAAATTGGCGACTGTACTTCCGGTGGTCCCGCCTCTTGTCGGTCACCCTCTTCCGCCCCGTCTGGCACCGGCCTGAGCCAACAGCAGTTGTCGTCCATGTTATGGGTCCAGAGGAACTATAAGGTTTATGACTACTGTAGTGACCCAAAGAGGGATCATACTCAAACACCAGAATGCTAATTGTGGGTATCAAACGTTTGATGTCATGTTATGTGAAGAAAATGGGTTGGTTATATTTTGAGGTTTCAGGAATGTTGTGTTTTTAGTTGTTGTTTCAGTTATGAACTGTTTGAAAAGACTTGAAGGGGGTCTTGAGATGGTTTCCCACTTGCCAAGAACAGGTGCAAGAGCAGTTGAGCGTCCAAACCCTTCCTATGTTGTACTATTTGGTTGTGTTGGAACTTGGAATATAAAAAGATAAGAAAAGTTGTATTTATGTAATTAAGAGAGTGTCTCAGAGAGATGCTAAGAATGCTAAGCCTGTGAGATGGGTGTGTATCTGTATTTGATTTTAGGCATGTTATGAATGAAAGCAATTGGTCATGCGTAGATCTTGGTCTATAAAGTAAAAAAAAAAAAAAGAGTCACACAATAGGGTCACCTGTGACTACATTGTGTCCTTCTTGAGAAGAGATTTTCCCACACGTGAATTTTGATCGTGGACCACGAAGCAATTGCTTCACTTTTGCTTAATCATTGTATATCCTATTGTTGTGATTGCTGTTTGGACCACTACAAAAATTTTCCAAAAGTAAATAAGAGTAAGTTGTAAATGAGAATACGAGATGGAGATAACAATACGCCAGGTCTACCCTACCTTGTCTTGTTTGATGTCAACCGGTCAGTTTCGAATTGACCAAACTTCGAGTCGATTTAAGGTCCCTTTTTTCAAAATAATGCCAACATCAGGTTTTTAGTGGGACAAAATGATATCGTTTTAACGTTGAAATCAACCGGGCCTAGGGCTCAGGCTTGTTGCCTAAAGTCCAACAAGGTCTTAGCCCATGATAATAGGGTTGCTTAGTGTTGAGCCCGACAAACCTATTATCATCCCTAATATTAAATAAAATTAATCTTATATTATATTATCATATATTGATTAACTTTTATTTTTAGAATTTAAAAAGTAATTTAATTAAGTACAAAAATAACAGTAATCTCATAAATAATATATTTAAGAAATTTACATTTTAAAAAGAAGATAACTTATTAATATGTCGAATCATGTGATTATTATAATTGAGATTGAGGGAACCAAAATTTTAAAAATTATTCGATAGTTGATAAATTTATTTTTAATATTTAGTAATTTATTCAAATAAAATAATATATATTTGTATTATTTTGTTTTTATAATTTTATGATGAATCACAGAATATTCAATAAAAATCATATTTAATTTAACAACTATATCCTTAAATAAATTTAATTAACTAAATATCTCAACTTAGTGTGATTTTAATATTTGTAAAACTCCCAAGGGGATGAATAGACCTCATAAATACCTTTTTAACTTCTATTTTGATAGACTGAATATCTTTTTATAAGAAATTGGAGTAAGATGAGTCGATTTTTATTAAAAAATCTCTAACAAAAATACACACTATTTTTTCTTTTCTATCAAATCGGTCATAACCACTCTCTACATTTCACGAAATTATAATTTTTTCAGACCCCACTTTATTGAAGGACTTTGAACTGGGTGTGATAATAATGAAAAGAGCTAATAAATAAACAGGTGATCCCGTAGAAAGACATTACGATCTCTTGCGAAAAAAAATAATTTGCTGAGACGGAAATAAAGATAACAAAATTGGGTAAAAATTAAATAATTTAAAATATGATTGAAAGATATTATTTTTTACTACCGAAACATTTAAAGTATAATTAAAAAAGAAATTATTAAATAAAAATTAATTTTTTATTTTATTGTATAAGAATTTATAAATTTATAAAAAAATGATCGATTAATTAATAAATTGATTGATCATTGACTATAAAAATTATTTAAAAAATCATTGAAAAGTTAAAAATAAAACTAGAAAATTAGGTAATTTAAAATTGAACTAGCGGAATAAATTAAAAATTTTAATCATTGTATGGGAGAGAGCCATCCGAGAATAAACAGTAAACACCACATGATGACAGAACTATTTTAATCACAGAATTAGAATATGGAAATGACCATAGACCACCCTGGGCCCATTAACATGGGTTTATTTGACTTTCTGACCCAAACTCAAGAAAGTCCATCAAACCAAACTTCAGTTTAAACCTCCCAATTCTATGCACGAGATGATTTGATTCAATAAAATCTTATATTTAGGCCGAGCCTAACCTTTGTTTAATCAATTTTTATTAGATCAGGTTTCAATTTTGTCTGGCTTACTTAAGCTTGGGCTTAAACCATCCAGATATGATCCATGCTCACGTATACATATTAAGTCAAGTTACACAAAAATTGACGCAATAACTATTAACAATATGTTTTCTCAATTAGAGAGAAGTTATTATGCTTTCTAAGTGTTGAGAAATAATGTGATGCTACAGGAATAAAGAATAAAATTGAAATAAATAAGAATATAGAAAAGTTAAAAAAGTTTGATTAATTGAGTATATCTATATATATATATATATATCAAACTAATGTGTGTGTGTGTGAATTCTTAGCTAGAATCATTTTACATGCCTGTGACTTATGGTATGTCTTAAATTGTTAATCTCAATATTTCTTTCTAAAACATAGATATGAACTCCGACACATCCGCATCTTAAATCGTGGATCATTCTACTTCTTAGCACATATAGACATGGTCTTGGACATTTGGATCTTTTTTCTTCTTTGCATACATGGACACAAGTTATGTTACACGCTTATGTCTCAGACTGTCTTCCTATGAAAATCCTTTTACCACGCCAAAAAATCCATGTCTTCAGCTCATGTTTTTACCTCTTCATTCTAAATAAAAACACGTTATTAGACACATCTGTATCTTCGGTCATGTCCACCTAAAGACTCTTAAGAAACACCCGTTTCCTTCTCAAACCTCTTAACATGTTGGCAAAAGAAACGAATTACCTTCCATCATTTCTTAAAAATGCTATGCTAGTACATACTGCTATCTATATTACCATGTATATTTTTAACATTTTTAAAATGGGATTGTTGACATCTTAAATCCTAACAGAGTAAAGTTTTGACAATTTCTAACATATATGTCATCAATTTTTAGTTTATGGGATGCCATAACTAGGTAATTAGGATGATGTGATCTTTAAAATAATTTCTTTAAATATTGACTAAAAGTATGATTTTCACGTTGACGTTTCATGAAAGGTCTAAATAAGCCCCTAATGTTATCTTTATTACCATGTTTGTACTATTTTAGAAATATTAAAGTGTAAAATGGTACTAGAGATTATGGTAGGAGCTTAATTAGACATTTTGAAGAAGGTTGAGGTGCAAATCACACTTGGCCTTACCATATCTAATACTTTGAGACATTAATCAAGTTTTAAGTAATACTTAAACTTCTTCATGATAACCAACTTTGTCAACATGTCAACTACATTCTTGGTATTATAAACCTTTTCTAATAAGATTTGTAAAGATGTAATCAACTCCCTAATCTTATGAAATCTCATGTCTATGTGGTTATTCCTTATATAATATAGTTGATTCTTTTTCAAGTAAATAACACTTTAACTATCATAGTGAATTTGAATTTTACCTTGATTCATGCCACTTCCATCACTAGTTCTATAAGCAATTATGATTTTTTAGATCTTCAACCGTTTTCTTGTCATCTACTTGAATTGTAGATAATGCAATCATAAACTATATCGTTGATTTTCAATAAATAGTTTCTTCTATAAGATTAAATTCATGTTTTGTAATAAACTTTTAGTTATCCAATTCTCTTACATAGTCTAAATCCATATATCCCACAATCGAATGATCACCTTGATGTTTACTAAACACAATTGAATGGTTTGGCATAAAGTACTTGAATAGTCACTTATTTGCTTCCTAATAATGTATTCTAAGTTTTGATATGTACTTACTAACATGACTAATAATATGAGTTAAATCTAGCTTATTACAAGTTATTGTATATGTTAAACATCTAATAATGCTAGCATATGGTACCTTAGACATATCACTGACCTTAACATTTTTTTAGCATTGCTATAGAAAACAATCTAAGGTGACTTGCTAATAAAGGACTAATGAATTTAGCCTTGCTCGCTTGAAATTTGTCCATTGCCTTCTTAATGTAGTTATTTTGAGATAGCCACAATTTTTTACATCTCCTATATTTTTTAATCTCCATTCATATTACTTTCTTAATAATACTCAAATTCCTTTCACAATAAGGTCTCTAACTTGTTTGCATCATTTGTACTCTTTTCTAAAATCCACATATCATCCATATATAGTAATAAAAAATAAATGATCCACCATCAATGCTCTTAACATATACACGATAATCATACTCACATTTCTTATAGTTGATTTGGATCATATAAGAGCCAACCCTTTTATACTATTATTGTAGTGATTGCTTCAACCTATAAAGTGACTTCTCAATCTATACTTTAAATGCCCTTTTCTGTGTTGAATAAATCCTTCGATCTGCTTTATGTAACTTTGTTCCTTTAAGTCCCAAAAAGAAATCTTCACATCCATATGTTCTCTAAATGTACATCTAAACTAGCTGTTAACATTATCAAAATCTGTCAGGAATACGTTTAATTACTAAGAAAAACATCTTATCATAATCAATCCCCTTTTATTAGGCATATCCTTTTACTACTAGTTGAGCCTTAAATTTTTTCCTTTCTTTTTTTCTTTCTATTGTTGCCTTCCTCTTGTATACCCACTTGTACCCTATAGGCCTTTTCCTTTCAAAAATTTATACCGGCTCTTATATCAGTTTTATGCAAAAACTATACCTCATCCACTATAGCTCTCATCCATTTATCTTTCTTCTGACTATTCAAAGCCTCTTCAAAATACCTATTTCTTCTGATGAGTGCGAAAGATATCGAGTATTTTAACTATAATCTGTTTGGTGATCTAATAGCATGTCTAACTCCATTTATGATTATACCATGTTGATAATTTACGTATGATATCATTCTCTAATTTGAGTTATCTACCTCTTTCAAGTCTACTCCAAGCTAATCTAGTTCCACTTATATTACCTTTGTTGTTCTTGATGGATCCTCTCTATATATTTATTTCAAAATATGCTACTTACTAAACATTATATCCTACTAATGACCATCTTCTATGATGATGAGTCCCACAACTTAAATACTTTGATATTTTTAAGATAACCCATAAAGATACACTTCTTCGATTTTAAATTAAGATTGGACCTCTCATCATTAGAAATACGAATGCAAAATATCTAAAGATTTTCAAATTTGAAAGATCTACATTATTTTTCACCCACACTTTCTTTGCCACTCTATCATTCAGTGATGTCCATAGTGATATACCATACTCATTAATTTTGCTGAAAAAATATTAGGCAACTTGCTTTTAGCTTCAGACACTTGGCCTTTTCAGTTATGGATATGCTTATCCTCTCGTAAACATTGTTGTGCAATGGTATTTCTCGAATTGTATTGTATCTTTGAAGCTTATGTTCCTCATAAAATTTCTAGAATTATGAGTATGTGTACTCAATGCCTTTTTTTTTTTGGTGAGAATGAGGGCAAAAGCCCTAAACATTAAGTAGCAACCAAACGTGGGAAAGAAACACCCATAATGTCAGATACAAGCAAACTATTTAACCCTACAGGCGGGGACTCAAAAGAAACATAACTAGAAGTACGATGAACACCAAACTTCGCAAGCCAATCGGCAACATGATTCTGCTGCCTAGGGACATGACAAATCCGACATTCCCAATCACGAACAGCAAGGGTACGAATCTCATGTACCAACACATAAAGTGGATGACGCACTCCAACCCCATGTTGGATCAACATCACCGAAGACGCCGAATCCGACTCAAGCTCCACCATTCGGAAACCTTTATCCCAAGCAAGACGAAGTCCATGGAAAATACCCCATAACTCAGCTTTTTCAATACTGCAATCACCACAGCGCATCGCGAATCCGGCCACCCAATTTCCTGCATGGTCTCTAATCACACCACCAGCTCCCGAAACACGCAACAATTGATTCCAACTACCATCAGTATTCACTTTCACCCAAGGAACAGAAGGCCGAACCCATGCAAGAAGGATCTCCGACCGTCGACGGGCCTGAACAGTCGCCCCCAAACTACCAATTTCATCTAAAGTAGCATCAAGCCCATGAACTTTTGCATCAACAGTCTTCACAGTGTTTGCCATACACATCTCATTACGCCACGACCAAATTTTCCAGCATGTTACTGCAAAGACATTCGGCCAAGCCACATTCTTATGCACAACTGCACGATGCAAACACAGGTTTGAAAACAACCAGTCAAGCAGAGAACAATTGAAAAAAAACGAGCTTAACCACAATCGGCAGCATCAAATCCCATATAGATTTCGCAAGCGGGCAATCACGAAGTACATGAATAGTCGTCTCAACTTCTTGAAGACAAGCATGGCATCGAGGGTCATCCGAAAATTGACGGATCCGCCGTTGTTGATTTGTTAATAGACGATCCTTCCATGCAAGCCACATAAAATATTGCACTCTCGGAAAAACATACTCAATGCCATTTTCTAATCTCTAGTATTTGATTTTTTCCTATCTAACTTTTTTACCTCAGCTTTCCATACCTTAAACTCTACAAAGACCAATGACTTATACATCATGAAGTATACATAGAATTTTCTTGAAAAGTCATCATTGAATGTCGTATAGTACAAAGATCCACCCAAGAGCAACTCTCTCATAGGACCTTATATGTTGGTATGCATAAAGTTTAGAATTTTCTTAGATTTATACTTGCCTATCTTGAATATCACCTTAGACTATTTACTATATAAATAAAATTTACAAAAATCTAACATATAGAATTTAATATCCTTTAATAGGCTCCCTTTATGAAATCTCAAATAATTCAGTCACATGTGTCGTAATTTAGTACTTCATCATTAGACTCTATTGTATTAATCTCTTCCTCTATACCTGTGCTCCTTGTCAAACTATAGACGTTTCCTGTCAGTTTTTACCAATACCCATTTTACCACCTTAATGTTATCTTCATTAATTTTATGATCAAAATCATTCACATGTAAAGTGATAAAAAAAATGTAGGTTCTTTCTCAAATTTGGCACAAGTCAAACATCATAAATCGATTTGACAATACCATTAAATATTTTGATCTTGATCTATTATGTTCCACCGATTTGGATAATGCCAAAGTTGTTTGATGAGTATGTTACAAACCAGTCATTATTTGGTGTCATGTAATGCAAGTATTCGATAGAAAGTGACTGTAGGACCCGAAAAATATGATAGGTATATAATTTTTTAAAAATAAGGGGCGTCTAAAAGAGATTAGATAATATTTGATTGAAGATGCTGCACCTTCACGTATATATATTTGGAGAGTCCCAAAATTGGACCTTTATTGAAACTTCAGTATTATAGAAATGTCAATTAAACATATATATGGTAGGAAGCTAGTTGATATATCTCATTTCAGGAATAATAACAACCTACAGGCAATAACCACAGTTTCATACTTTCCATTTAGGCTTTCCAGTCAATATAATTCTGACAGTAAACAATATTTTTCATAAGATGGCGATGAGTTCTCAGGAATGAAAAATGAAATTGACTTGGTTACTAATCCATTCGTTAGGTACCATCGACCATCCAGGCAATCCTTAACATGGATTTCCATCAACAAATTGAAAGCTTCTACTCCTATCGTAAATAAGGCCTATAGATTGTGAAATACTTTGTTACTTAAACTTTGCTACTGTCCAAAATCAATGTAGTCTTAGATATAGTAGATTTGGTCTTAATTGTCGAATAAAGATTAATAAATGTCTTCTTACATATAGTAAACAGAAACTTATAACCTTAAAAAGAAAACAAATGGATATTAATGGCCTATAATAGCTGACCAAAAATAAGTGGAGTATCAAATTCTGTCCAGAGGTTATTGTATGGCAATGGAGAAAATGTAATTTCTCAGAAAAGGAAAATAGAAAAAGCTGTAAAGTTAAGGTCAATCGTCTCTGCAAAGTACATTCGGGTCTTGAGTTTTGTCTTTTTTCTGGAAGAAACAATATAATTATCTTACCAGATTCCATTTTAGTGAAACAAATTGCAATATCAAATCGAAAAGAAAGAGAAAATGGAATTGCCTTTCTCTTGCTGGTTATTGTCCATTTTCGTTCTATTCCTGAGTGCTTCACCAGGACTGTTATGTGCAAGACATCCTCCTGAGCTAAGTCTTCGGGCTTCCAGTGCCTACACTGCAAAAGGGCAAGCAGAAATGCTCTTAAGGGGGCTGAATTTGTTCCCAAAACATGGCATCAACTTGGTGAGGGACGATGATGAGTCCTTGCAAAGTGTTTCAGGAATCGTTGAGAAGCAAGTGGAGCTTCATATTCTTGGTGATCCAGGCTCGTCCGTTCAAGACCTGGGTCACCATGCCGGTTACTATCGACTTCCCCACACTGTAGGAGCAAGGTATTTAAGCTTTCAATCCTAGTTTTACCAGCAATGTATTTACTCATGCCAGGTAGGATTATTTATGAACTTCAATCATTTATGTAGTTTAGTTTCATATAAATCAATGGTTCAGGGAAACAAAAAAGAAGAAGATAAAGTCTGTTCATAGATATTCAAGGCCACGACAGGATTTTCATTGATTAGGAAATGATTGTTTTATATTCTGATTGAAGTCGTGATATGAATGAGTGGCTGTTATCTTCTACTTTATCCACTTGACTCTGTTATGTATGCTGCTAATTTCCTTTCATATATTGCAGAATGTTTTACTTTTTCTTCGAATCCCGAAACAGTAGAGATGATCCTGTTGTGATATGGTTGACTGGAGGGCCAGGGTGTAGCAGTGAATTGGCACTGTTTTATGAAAATGGACCTTACCAGATTACTGGCAACCTATCTCTAGAATGGAATGACTATGGTTGGGACAGGGTATACATTCCTGATAATTCTGTTCCCTCAAAACTCTCGGCCCCTATTTTATTCTCAGGTTCAGCAGCTCCATTCTAACTAAATGCAAATTCTGTCGTGGTTCAATTGGCAGGCATCAAATCTCATTTATGTCGACCAGCCTACTGGAACTGGCTTCAGTTATTCTACAAACGAAGGTGATATCAGAACCAATGAAACCGGTGTTAGTAATGACTTGTACGACTTTTTGCAGGTGAGTTTTACGAACTTACTACTACATCACCAATTAGTAGTGGTTCATGTTTTAACAAGAGCTTGCACTTAACTGTGTAATGATAGGGATTTTTCGAAGCACATCCTGAGTTCACCAGAAACGATTTCTACATAACCGGAGAATCTTATGCTGGTCACTACGTCCCTGCATTTGCTTCTCGAGTCCACCAGGGAAACATCAAAAAAGAAGGAATCTATATAAACCTCAAGGTTAGTCTCTTTGGTACTTCTTAGTGACAAACAGAGGACAGTTACCGCTTGTTTGTAATTATAATGTGGTAAACATCTTTTTTAACTGTACGATTGCTTCTCAGGGAATTGCTATTGGGAATGGCCTAACTAATCCAGCCATCCAGTTTAAATCATACCCTGATTTTGCTTTGGCTAACGAATTAATTCAGAAATCTGATTATGACAATGTCAAGGCTTTGGTTCCGGATTGTGTAAAGCAAGCAAATTCATGTGGTAATTTCTAAAATCTGGTCTTATATTAGTGTCGGATGCTGTTGAATAAGTCAGTCGGACAGTCATATGCTTGAAAACAATATTGTCCAATTAGAAGTAGTCTTGAATTACTCCAACCTTGTATTCTGCTTCTCAGATTCTAAAGGCGACGATGATGTTTGCTTGTCTGCTTACTCCAGTTGCATAAATATTTTCAACTCCATCGTA
>JANZLX010000008.1:5421471-5436527 GCA_025531955.1 Erythroxylum orinocense | reverse complement strand
CCCAACTTTTCTATTAAAATTCTTATACGTATCCAAACATGTAAATATCTTTACTTTCCTATAGATTTATTTTCCAAGGAATTAGATTCCAGATTAACTTTACTTTCCCGCCAACCAAATGGGGCCTATAGGTTTTATTTATGTTTTTAGTTGGGTTGCATTTTATATAGTGGTAGTTATCATTTTTATGTACAATATGGTATATATACCATCTTCATTTTCTTCATTTGTAATGTAACTATAACCATTCATTTTTGGTTTCCTGATTTCTTTACTAAATAAAATCCCTAGAGTTTTCGGTTTCTTCAAGGTATCAGAGCAACTAAGTTGATTCTCTTCTCTCCGTAGCTAAATTATGGTAGACGACATGAGTGGTTTAAGATTGTCATTTGGAAATGTGAATGATGGCGAGAATTTGATGTTTCTGCAAAACTCATATCATCCTGGAATGATTCTTGTCACAACTTTGTTAAGCGGCAACAACTACTTGCCTTGGAATCGTGTGATGCAAATCGCTTTATGTGCAAAGCTAAAGCTTAATTTTATCAATGACAACTGTGAAAGACTGGCAGAAAGTTCACCAGGCTATGATCGATGGTGTTAGGTTGAATTTATGGTCACATCACAGATTCTTAATGCCATCTCCAAAGACATCGTGAAGTTTTTCATGTACACGAGTTTAGCTAGGGATCTTTGGAAAGAACTAGAGCGGCGGTATAGAGAGTGTAATGGCCCGTTGTTGTATCAGATCAAGAGAGAAATTAGTTCGATTTCTTAAGGGGAACTGTTTGTTTCCAAGTATTTTACTAAACTCAAACGCTTGTGAGATGAATTGAACTGTTTGGCTCCCATCCCATAGTGTTCATGCGGATCCCTAAAATAGTTAGTTGATTTTGGGGATAATGATGGATTAGTACAATTTCTTATGGGATTGAATAAAGAGTATGATGCTATTCGGAGTCAAATACTTGTGATGGAACCTTTGCCTCATATAGATAGGGCTTATGCGATGGTGATTAGGGTTGAAAAACAACGAAAGGTTAACATTACTTTTGCTGAGAATACAACTAGTGCTATGATGGTGCGTATTCTGGTAGCAGTAGTGCAAAAGGGGCTGGTAGAGGTGTTTTTAAGAAACAGTTGAATAAGGAGGATATGTTTTGTGATTTTTGTAAGATGAAACAACATACAAGAGATACCCACTTCAAGATCCATAAGTATCCAAATTGGTATAAAAGTTCTAATGATAAAAAAGTAGGGGATGCGAATAAGGAGTTTCTGAATATGATTGACTCACCTTTGGATTATCCAGTAGAGAAGGGTATAAAAGAACCAGTTTGGAAGCAAGACATGGCCGCAATGATTCAACAAGGTATTGAGAGTTTTTTTAAAAGCAAAGGCAAGCATATTCAGATGACAAACAAGGGAGGAGATGTTATTAATTTCGCACACTATAACGTGCAAGTAGCATTCTCAATCATTGTTTTAGTTTAGTTAGTTCAATTGAATGTGGTTCTTGGACAATAGACATAGGTACTTCAAACTATATGTGCCATGATCTTAGTTTGTTTGATAAACCTAAACCTGTTGCTAAATTCACTCATGTTCACCTACCGGATCGCACAGTTAAGACATTAGATTTCACAGGGGATATTATTCTTTGTGATAATCTTTTTCTGTCATCCTCTTTGCATGTACCTTCGTTCAATTATAACCTACTTTTTGTAAATAAACTAACTTGTCAATCTCCTACCACATTTACCTTTTATGCAATGTTTTGTGTTCTGCAGGACCTTATGACTGATGAGGTTTTAGTAGTTGGAAAGGTAAATGTAGGACTATATGTACTTGACAAATATTCTTTAAAAAAAACCATTTTAGTCTTACACCACACTTTTAGATAATCATTCCAATAAGCCATTACACTGTCATAGTGTTGTTCTTGATGGTTTTTGGCACTAAAGATTGGGTCATCCCTCCCTCACCGTAATGAAGCAGTTGTAATTTTCCTTCAATGATCTGAAATTTTCTAAACAACTGTGTGATGTGTGCCATTTTTCTAAACAAACCAGACTTCCTTTTCCTAAAAGCAGTATTAGTACATTTGCATGTTTTGAACTGTTGCATATGGATCTTTAGGGTCCTTATAAGCAGGGGTCAATCAATGGAGCTCACTACTTTTTCACCATAGTAAATGACTTTTATAGAACAACCTGGACCTATTTACTCAAATACAAAAATCAAACATCTACCTTCTTATAAAAATTCATTAAATTTGTTAAAATCAATTTGATGTTACAGTCAAAATCGTTAAAACAGACATTGGGACAGAATTCCTGAGCCATAGTTGTCAATAAATATTTGGTAACTATGGAATTATACACTAGAAAAATTCTCCTTACACTTCACAATAAAATGAAGTTGTTAAATGAAAACATCGATATTTGCTACAAACCGCTAGATCCCTTATGTTTCAGTCCCATTTGCCAAAGCAATTTTGGGGAGATTCAATTTTAATAGCCATATATATCATTAATAGACTTCCAACTCATGTTCTTAACTGGACTTCTCCTTATTCTGCTCTATTTCACAAAGAACCCGACTACAATTTTCTGAGCAGTTTTGGTTGCTTATGTTATGCCTCCAACACATTTCCTCATAAAGATAAATTTGCTCCTTGGGCTTTCAAATCTATTTTCCTTGGTTATTTTTCAAGCTAAAAGGCTTACAAACTTTATGATATACAACATCATCATACTTTCATTTTTAGGGACGTTTTCTATAAGAACATATTCCCATTATGTCTATTTCTTCAAATTTAGAACTAGTTTCTTTGCCTAATCCAGATGTCCTAACACCTGTTGTATTTCAAGAATCATCACCCCCTGAAATTCTTATTGTTGTTCCATCCAATGCATCAGTTTCACCTTCATCTAATACACCGTGTTCCACTGATATTCCACAGAGTCCAACTCCTATTCGTAGGAGTACTTATGTAACCCAACGACCAAATTGGTTGAATGATTTTGTTTCATATGCACCTATTACTGATATTGCTCATCATTCTTTTCCTAAGATACCTGATTCCTCTTCTCATACACCTCCCACATAACCCTTTCTAATCTCCTCACATCTTACATCAACTTATCATTCTTTTTTATCAAATGTGTCTAATATTGAAGAAACTAATTCTTTGGAGCAAGCTCAAACTAATCCAAATTGGTTGGTTGTTGTAGAGGTTGAGTTGGCAGCCCTTGAAAGCAATCATACTTGGGACCTTACTACTTTACCAAAAGGTAAAAAAGCTATAGGTTCTAAATGGGTTTATAAGGTTAAACTCAAACCTAATGGGACTATTGATAAATATAAGGCTAGGTTAGTAGCAAAAGACTATAATCAAATTGAAGGGTTGATTGCACCGACTATTTTTCTCCAGTTGCCAAGATGGTTACTGTGAGACTTTTTATAGCTATTGCTGCTGCAAAAGGGTGGCCTTTACATCAATTAGACATAAACAATACTTTTTTACATGGTTATATTGATGAGGAGTACATGTTACCTTCTTAAGGGTATACCAAAGTTGGCCCCAATTAAGTGTGTCGTTTGTGGAGGTCTTTATATGGTTTTAAGCAAGCTTCACACCAATGGAATCATAAGCTTATTGTTTCTCTTTGCCAGCAGAATTTTGTGCAATCTGTTTATGATCTGTGTCTTTTTATTAAATCAACAGGGCTGATTATATTGCTATCGTTGTGTATGTTGATGATGTGTTAATCATGGGTCCAATGGAGACTTGTATTCAACAAGTAAAACGGATTTTACATAAACAGCTTACTATTAAATAAATGATTTCTGCAAAATATTTTCTTGGGTTGGAACTTGCTAGGTCTGATAATGGCTTGTATGTGAATCAGAGAAAATATATGTTGGATATCCTCAAGGATACAGGTTTAACAGGTTTAAAAGGGGCAACCACTCCTTTATCTCCTCATTGTCATTTTGATGATGCTACCTCTCCTTTATTAGTGCATCCAGATAGGTATCAAAGGCTGGTTGGGCGTCTCGTTTATCTTGGATTTACCTAGGGAGATATCACTCATGCAACTCAACAATTGAGTCAGTTTGCCCAAGCTCCTACTGAACAACATTGGACAGTTGCCCTTCATGTGCTCAAGTATCTAAAACAGTCTCCATCTACAGGTTTTTTTCCTTACAACAATTCCTATTCATTACAAGCATTTTGTGATGCGGTTTGGGCTGTATGCCCTTTTAGTAAGAGATCCTTAACAGGATTTTGTATATTTTTGTGTGATGCCATGATTTCTTGGAAAACTAAAAAATAATCTACCGTTTCTCAATCTTCCGCGGAGGCTGAATATCATAGCCTCTCCACTACAGTTTGTGAGCTATAATGGATTTCCTATTTGTTGGGTGATTTTAGACTTTCCGTTTCATTTCCTATTCTTATTTGGTGTGACAATTTGGCTATTGTTTATATTACTGTGATACGCTACATGAGGTTGAGGTCGCTGCTCTGAGAAGATCATGTCGAACTACCTCACGGCTGACTAGGTTCAATGATTATATTTGAGTTGTTTTTAATTATTCATTTGTTTTAATTTTATTTTTACGTTGAGTGGAATTATAACACTCCTTTAGGGGTTTTCTTTTCAGTTATTTCCCTTGACGCTTTTATTTGAACCGACAGGATAGGTAATTCTTTTTCTATAAATATTGGTGTAACTCGACTTGTCACACATCAATAAGAAAACTTACCTCTTTCTTAAACCCTAAAAGTCTACGTCTGAAAATCACCTTTGCCCCTAACCGTCTACAATACAGCATTCTACTCTTCTTCTCTGACATCGTGTCGATTCGCCTATTCGACGAAGGGTGCTTAGGGCATCAGTTGGTGCTTTCATTGTAATTGAACTCATCGATTATCATCATGACAGGAGAATTTCATGAAGGTTCGCCAAGTTCTAAATCCCAAGATGACATTTTGTTAACCATCCAAAACCTCACGCTCAAAATCCGTACCAACTGACAAGAACACCTTATTCTGTAACAACGAGTCGATAAGGTATATTCCATCTTGGAGGCTAAAACGTTCTTGAATCCACATAATAAAGGAATGCTGGGGAATCACCCTTTTGGTCCATGACAAAACCCTCAAAGTGAGACGGTTGATGATAATGTTGATACAGATACAACTCCTACTGGGCGTGCACCAAATATTCGAATTGATGCGCCTAAATTCAATGGCAGAGATCCATCAGGATGGGTTTACAAGGTGCAATCCTATTTTGACTATTTTCGGACTCCTGAGGAAGACAGACTTTACCTCGTGGGGTTGCTTTTCGAAAGTCCGACGTCGGACTGGTTCCTTTACCAACATAATAACAATTGTGTCACTTCTTGGTCTGACTTTTTGGAGGCTGTCAAGCAACGATTTGATCCTACACATTATGAGGATTACATGGGCATACTTTCAAAGCTTCAACAACGAACAATGGTTATGGAATATCAAGCAGAATTTGAGGGGTTGTTGAACAAAATTTTGGCGGTTTCTAAGACCACACTTATTTCCATCTTCAAGGCGGGGTTGAAGCCTCCTATACGACGTGAAGTTAATTTATGAAATCCATTGACGTTGGGCTATCTTGCGTTTGCTCGCGAATTGGTAGCCAATTACACTGACACCATGTCATCTTTGGTAGCTGGAGGTCGTTGTCTATGGCAGGCCACTATCACAAGATCGGTGGGTACCAATATGGGAACTCCCCAACTGGGAAATCCTTCTGTTAATGTCACTCAGACTGTAGCTCGTCAGGCCACACCATCTGAGATTTCTACTTTGCCCATTCGAAATTTATCACTGGCGGAACGAGAGGAACGCACTTTCAAGGGTCTTTATTGGAATTGCGATGAAAAATATGTGCCAGACCACCGTTGCAAACATTGATTTCTTGCCTTACTAGGGACCGACGATTGGGACCGTGAAAAATTCACTGAGCCTTTTATGGATGATACAGTGGTTATGTTAGGGGATGTATCAAGTATTAAAACTCTTGCTGGATCACCGAACCTTCGGGCGCTTAAGGTGATAGGTCTGATTTCGGGTGTTGCTGTCCAAGTCTTAATTGACGGTGGGAGCATGCATAATTTCATTCATCCAGCTATTGTTGAAAAATTTTGATTGCAGGTGACACCAACTACTCCTTTCCGTGTGTATGTTGGTAATGGGAAGTCGTTACCTTGTACCCATAAGTGTGATCAAACTACGTTGGTTCTTCAAGACCACGACTTTGTTGTCGATTTATTTGTTCTTGGAATTCATGGTCCGGAGGTTGTCCTCGGAGTACAGTGGCTTCAGGGTTTAGGTAATGTTTTACATGATTATGCGGAGCTCACGATGGGATTTATGCATGGCAATACTGTGATCATGATACATGGTGATGGTCAAAATGTACGTCAAATATCATATATGCCATGCAAGCCTTATATGACTCTTGTATTGTGGCAGCAGGTTATGAAATTAGTTTATTGTCAGGTGACGACAACCTGGACAAGACCTCGACAGTGGAATTTCCCAATGATATCCCAGATAGTATTCGAACAGTGTTGGAAGGTCACGTCCAAGTTTTTCAGCTACCGGTTGGTCTACCACCACCTCGACCGTGGGATCACAAAATACATCTTCATCCGGGTAGTAAGCCGGTAAATGTTAGACCCTATCGTTATCCGTATTTTCAGAAATCTGAGATAGAGAAGCAAGTCCAAGAAATGTTAGCCCAAGGGATTATTCAACATAGTACTAGCCCTTTTTCTTCCCCAGTATTATTAGTGAAGAAGAAAGATGGGTCCTTTCGCTTTTGCGTCGATTATCGGGCATTAAATACGGCTACCATTGCTGATAAATTTCCGATTCCAACGGCAGACGAATTGTTTGATGAATTGGGACATGCCAAGTTCTTCACTAAGCTTGATCTCCGTTCCGGATATCACCAGATCAGGATGCATGAGTCTGATATATTCAAAACGGCTTTTCGAACACATGATGGCCATTTTGAATTTTTGGTTATGCCATTTGGTCTCACCAACGCACCTTCAACATTCCAGGCTGCCATGAACCATATTTTTGCATCTTATTTGAGGCGGTTCGTAATTGTCTTTTTTGATGATATATTAATTTATAGTTCATCTTTGGCTCAACATGCGTCCCATTTGAATACTGTCTTAGGTATTTTGGCCCACAATAATTTCTTTGTCAAATTGGGAAAATGTACTTTTTGTCGTGATACAGTGGACTACCTAGGACATGTGGTTTCCAGGGGTGAACTAAGAGCAGATTCCAGTAAGCTTGAAGCTATGGCTAGTTGGCCTTCTCCTAAGAACATTAAACAATTACGGGGTTTCTTGGGCTTGACCGGCTATTATAGGCGTTTCATTCGTAATTATGCTATGTTGGTTGCTCCATTGATAGATTTATTGAAGAAAGATGGCTTCCATTGGTCAGATCAAGCATAATTGACGTTCAAATGTCTAAAGGACATCATGACATTGCCACCAATTTTACACCTTCCTAATTTTGATGATGTCTTTGTGCTGGAAACTGACGCTTTGGAGGATGGGGTTGGTGCAGTCTTAATGCAACAGGGTCATCCTATTGCATTTTTTAGCAAAAAATTGGGTCTCTGTTTAAAAGTTGCGTTTGCATATCATAAAGAATTATACGCTATAGTAGAAGTCGTTCACAAGTGGCGTCAATACTTGTTGGGACGTGAATTCATCATCAGGACTGATCAAAAGAGCCTTAAGGAGCTCTTATGTCAGGTGGTAGAAACGCTGGATCAACAATTTTATGTCCAAAAACTCATGGGTTTTAAATTCCGCATTGAATACAAAACGGGTCTTTCTAATCGTGTTGCCGACGCATTATCATGTCCTGAAGCTCTTGATGATTTGGTGACCCTATTTTAGCAGTTTGCTCAGCCCTTGTCAAATATATTGGACCGCATTTGAGTAGAAAATGGGACTTTACCTGATCTGATTGCATTTGATAATGCAGCGGCTAATGGGACACTTCCGAAACTTTATTATATCCATGCAGGTATGGTATATTATTATCATCGTATTTGTCTGGGATGATCATCTTCTTTGAAGACTGATATTTTGAATGAATTTCACTCTTTGTTGAGTGCGGGACATCCCAGGATGGACAGGACTTTCAGGAGAGTGGCTGAGATTTTTTATTGGTGCGGTATGCGAAAGGATGTCAAATTATTCGTTGACGCTTGCTTGACGTGTCAATCTACCAAATATGTGACGCAAAAAACTGGTGGGTTATTACAGCCACTACCCGTTCCCACTAGAGTATAGGATGACATTTCTATGAATTTCATTGTTAGGCTACCTGCGTCGCGTGGCTTCACTTCTATTATGGTGGTGGTTGATAGGCTTACTAAGTACGCACATTTTGGAGCATTGCCGACATCGTTTGATGCGCCCAAAGTGGTGTCCTTATTCCTGGAGGTTGTCGTCAAGCATCATGGCTTCCCTACATCTATAGTATCCGATCGTGATACTATCTTTTTGAGCAACTTTTGGAATGAATTATTTGTGCTGAGTGGCACTATGCTAAAAAGAAGCACTGCCTATCATCCCCAGACCAATGGCCAAACAGAAGTTCGTAACAGGGGTCTAGAACAATATTTGCGAGCTTTTTGCCATGCTCGCCCGAATCAGTGATCACTATTTTTGCCTTGGGCGGAGTTAGCTTTGAATTCGACGTATCATGAAGGCATTAAAATGACACCATTCAAAGCTTTATACAGTAGAGACCCTCCATCATTAATTCCTTACACAGCTGGGACAAGCAGGGTGCGAAGTGTGGATGATATGCTTGTAGAACGGACTGCATTGATCAAGGTGTTGCAGCATAATTTACTTAAAATGCAACAAAGGATGATGTCCCAAGCCAACAAGCATTGGCATGACCTTGAGTTCAATGTGGGGGATTGGGTTTTACTCAAATTGCAGCCCCATCGTCAATTTTTGGTCTCAAAACCTCAGTCCGCAAAGTTGGCAAGGCGCTTCTATGGACCGTTTGAAATTCTATCTCGAGTTGGCAAAGTTGCCTACTAGTTGAAGTTGCCCGCAGGGTCTAAGATCCATGATATATTTCATGTGTCTTTGCTGCGACCATATATTACAACGAGTAATACACCCCCACTGTCGTCCTTTCCTGCAGAATTTCGCGATGGTGCCCCTTTATCTTTTCCAGTCTGAGCTGTGCATTCTCAATCAGTTTTGGTTGATGGCGTTGTTCAAGAACAATGGTTGGTAGTGTGGTCGGATGGTGGTTTAGATGACGCGAGGTGGGAACCTGTTGATCATATGCGACGTGTTTATCCTAGTTTAGCCCTTTAGGACAATGACATTTCTGATGGCGGGGTAAATGATACGCTACATGAGGTTGAGGTCGCTGCTCCGAGAAGATCACGTCGAACTACCTCACGGCCGACTAGGTTCAAGGATTATATTTGAGTTGTTTTTAATTATTCATTTGTTTTAATTTTATTTTTACGTTGAGTGGAATTATAAGACTCCTTCAAGGGTTTTCTTTTCGGTTCTTTCCCTTGACGCTTTTATTTGAACCAACAGGATAGGTAATTCTTTTTCTATAAATATTGATGTAACTCGACTTGTCACATATCAATAAGAAAAATTATCTCTTTCCTAAACCTTAAAAATCTACGTCTGAAAATCACCTTTGCCCCCAGCCATCTACAATATGGCATTCTGCTCTTCTTCTCTGACATCGTGTCGATTCACCTATTCGTCGAAGGGTGCTTAACGCATCAAAATCCCAATGAAAGTCCATGGATAGAACATCTAAAACTTTAACTGCTACGTCTTGTTCATCTATGGGAGAAATATGCAACCGAAAAGGAAGATCCTCATCCCATCTGTCGTGCCAAAAGGAGACATTTTCACCATTCCCTAATCGTCAAGTGAAACCATCACGTAGGTAGGGGCCACCTGCTGGATAGCCCGCCACATCGGAGACACCCCATGGAGAGGTCGATGATTAAGTACCAAGGGACCGCCACAGTATTTGTGAGTAAGAAGTTTGGTCTATAGTTTGTCCTCTCGACAACCAGAGACCAAAGAAGTTTACCTAGTAAGGCGATATTATTATCTCTGGCCTTGCGGAGGCCTAATCCACCCATAGTTCATTGGATGTAGTGAAAAAAGACCTTGTTTTAACTCGAGTTTAGAGAATGGAGCAATAAGGAAGCCTTTCATTGGCTGAGGATTATCAAAGTAGCTGTGCAGATTAGGAAGATGATGGATCTGGAGAGGGCGCCCTATTAGATTATTGAAGTAGTCGTCAGAAAGATTCAAGAGAGCTTATTGATCTGTATAGGAAGATCCATTTTCATCAGTAAGTTGCACAATGTGATTTCGGTTTCTTCTTGCAAGTATAGAGGCATGAAAAAAATTGGTGTTTTGATCCCCATCTTTTAACCAAGTCACTCTTGCTTTTTGATGCTAAATAGACTAATGTAAGGACACGAACACCTGCATGTCTGACAAGCGAACATGGCTCCATTTTGCCGTGTTCGTGCTTCTTAAGTTGAGAAGAGAAAGTCTTAAGTGAGGCTTTGACTTTGCGTAACTTCTGCATGAGCTGGAAAGATTTGACACCTTCATCTTGTATTTGCCAACAGCTACAGACAAGCTTTTGAAAACCTTATTGTTTTGTAAGACCATTAAAAAATTTGAAAGGGTGCACCTTTGAAGGTTAAGTGAGATAAGTCGTTTATCGTGATGCTTGAGTGGTTTTGATATAAGTTTGTCTCCAAAATGAGCAAGAGAGAGAGAGAAAGCAGAAAACCATAAGGGATTTATTATTGCCCTGTCTAATTTCCTTCTAAGTAAATAGGTGCCTTGCTGGTTGTTAGACCAGGTAAGAAATATTCCATTAAATCAAAGACTTATTAGCTGAACTTGTTGAAGAAAAACTTCCAAATTTTTTCCTAATATCACGGGTAGACCACTACCTCCCTCAGACTTGACATAATTTTTAATACAATTGAAATCTCACTAACCAAGGTTCTGAAATACTACTTTTCCAGAAGTTGGAGAGAAGACCATAATATATCTCTTTGAAATAGAAAGTTGGATGTATAAATAAGAGATACCATAAATTAGATATTGTTGTTATGGAGAGAGCAAGAAAGGTGCAGGTGTTAGGAACTTTCTTCAAGCATTTGAACAGAAATCCTGGTCGTATCATAGTAGCAGAATATATGACCATTATAATGAGAATTCAAGTTGGTTATAAGAGACCATTTCAACCCCAAAAGTTTAGCTACTGTTGAGACGTTTGATGCTTTAATTTTGGTTTCAAATAGACCGAATATACAAGGCTTTGTATCCAAGACTATGCCTTTAATCATAGCCTTTTTGTGAGGGTCATTAAACCCTCAGACATTCCAAATAAGAATCATCAGTAAGGGGTATCCCTTCTAGGGTTGTTCTTTTTCCAAGAGGATCTTCTTCTGGAACTACTGTTGGAAGCCAAAACTAATGAAAAGGCCCTGTGTGTCTGAGTTAAATAATTGAGTCTATAACTAGGAAATAAGTGTTTCCATTGTTGGGGAATAAGAGATGCAAGGCATATCAATAAAAGTTATATTACAATTCATATCAACAAGAGTACCTACTTATGGGTCAAAGAAAGTAGGAACTATAACATTGCAAGTAGGTTGAGTGAGAACACTAGGCTGACTAAGCACCACTGAATTGGTATAAGGGGATGTTCTGTCAGGAGATATATCTGACACAAGCTTGTGTTGGGGTTGAAAATTGAAGTATTAACGTCCATATCAGACGCAAAATGTTCAGCAGAAGGTTATGCATCACAATCTTGAGATAAGTGAGTAGATGGAGAATTCTCAAAGGTGGTGGTATCTTTAACAGGATAATAGGGTTGAGGTAAGGGAATCACTTTAGGCTCATCTATGTCTGGTGAATTGATAGTTGGAGGCATAATGTTATGAGTTTGAATAGAATCAATATTACAATTCGTTGGAGTAGTTGGAATAGTAGCTGCCTTATTAGAAGAAGCATTGGCTTCGACAAGAGGCTGACCTCCAAATTCTTTAACTATCAGGCCTTCGAGTGTTAATTGATGAGTTGGCAGTGGTAAGTCTTTTGTAGAGGCAACAACAGCTGATTGGAGTAGTTTATCATGCCATCCAGATTAGAACACTTTCTCAGTAGCTTGCCGTTGTTTAGTGAGGGTTTTAGGTCTCTAGGGATAAGAGATTGGAATATCAATAAGTTTAAATTCACCAGATTCCTCCACTTAAGAAGCAGAAGAGTATCAGGCAATGATGAGCTTTTATCCACTTCAATGCACATCTTTGCATAGCAAATCCGCTCCATGTGAGCGGTTTGGGAATCCATGCATATAGGTTTGTAACAAAATAACAAGAAGATCAGTTTTTGGTGAGAATTTTTCTGTTGTATTTCTGATGATTTACACCCCTCTATATACAATACAAACGTACAAATGAAATCCTTATCTTTAGGCAATCTCCTAAGAATAAGACGCTATTTGGGTAACAAGATTTACTTCCTAAAACAACAATATAAAAAATATTACAAGTATATTCTCAATACCCCCCTCAAGTTGGAGCGTGCAAGTCCCGAATGCCCAGCTTGCGAAGAAAATACTCATACTGTCGCCTGCCCAATGCCTTCGTGAAAATGTCAGCTAGTTGTGCATATGACGAGACAAATGCATGATGAACATTCTTAGCTATGATCTCATCACGAACCAAGTGACAGTCAACTTCGATATGTTTTGTTCGTTCATGAAACACAGGATTTTGGGATATATGCAAAGCTGCCTGACTATCACAATGCAAAATCATTGGCTGCTTGTGTGACACACCAAGGCTAGATAAGAGCGCTTTCAACCATTTCAGCTCACAAGTAGTCATGGCCATAGAGCGATACTCTGCTTCGGCTGAAGATTGAGACACAGTATGTTGCTTCTTCGTCCTCCACGAGACTGGAGAACCACCAAGAAAAACCAACCAACCAGTGAGATAACGCCGAGTTAACGGGCACCCTACCCAATCGGCATCACACCAGCCTTCTAACTTCAAATCACTATTGCTGCGTAGCAAGATGCCTTGACCCGGATGTCCCTTCAAGTAACAAACTACTCGCAACGCAGCTTCCCAATGCTCTACCCGTGGTTGCTTCATAAACTGGGACAACACATGAACACTATATGACAGCTCTGGCCGGGTGAAACATAAATAGATAAGTCGGCCCACAAGACGACGATAAGACTCCGGATCCTGGAGCTCGACACTTGTGGACAAGGCGAGACGGTGATTTTGCTCTAGAGAAATAGCCACTGGTTTCGCCCCCAGGAGACCCACTTCCGATATAATGTCAAGCCCGTACTTCCGTTGACAAAGTACAAACCTCTCTGGACCACGCGCCACTTCCACTCCTGAAAAATATTTTAGAACACCAAGATCCTTCATATGGAAACATGAGCAAAGATAGTCTTTGAACTTATGTATGTGATTCGGATGACTTCCAGAAATGATAAGGTCATCGACATAAACAAGAACATTCAAATGCACAGCTCCTTTCTGCAAAGTGAACAAGGAATAATCGGAATAAGATTGTTCAAACCCATATTCTATCAAAGCATTTGACAACTTAGCAAACCAACATCGGGGCGCCTGTTTTAAACCATATAATGACTTCCGAAGTCTGCAGACCTTCCCGGGTGTTGTTACTCGAAAACCAGGCGGAAACTTCATAAAGACCTCCTCTTCAAGATCCCCATGTAAGAAAGCATTATGGACATCCATCTGATGAACCTCCCAGTTCTTAGCAGCAGCAACCGCAAGAAATACTCGGACGGTAACCATCTTTGCCACTGGAGCGAAAGTCTCTGTGTAATCAATGCCCTCGACCTGGTGGTTCCTAAAAATCACTAATCGGGCCTTAAATCGTTCAACAATATCGTCGGAGTTATACTTTATCTTATACACCCACTTGCACCCAAGCGCTTTCTTTACCGCCGGCAGATCATCAATAACCCACGTATTATTAGCTTCAAGAGCCTCAATTTCTCGTTGCATTGCCTCACACCAATGGCTATCTGTTACAGCTTCAGAGAAATACATAGGTTCTCGTTCAACAGTTAGAGCTGCGAGAAAGGCACGATGACGCAAAGAAAATTTGTCACAATTCACATAGTGTGCTATAGGATAAGGCGTGCCTGAGGAGTGCTGTAATGCAGCTGGTGTGACGGATGGACTCAACGTTTGTACAGTATGAATGACATAGTCACGTAACCTGATGGAAGTTTCTTTCCATCGCTGTCCTCGGCCCAACGCCTCTGTCTCCTCCCTTTGGTCTGTGTTCTGATCAGCATTATACAAGTTAGGCTCCCTAGCCGTTGATGGAGTCGGCATGGTATTTCCAGAATTCACTACCTCATCAACGGCCCCCCTTGCGTCAAGCATCAATGAATCCTCAAAAACATCATCCATCATTGCAACATTCTCATCGCGTGCAAGTCTATCAGTTTCTGCAAAGGGGAACACATTTTCTGAGAACACCACATCTCGGGAGACAAAGAACTCACTTTTATCCAAGTCATATAAACGCCAACCCTTCTGCCCATAAGGATACCCAACAAAGACACATCGTCGACTACGACTTGCAAATTTATCACTTGTCTTCGTATGAGCATAACACAAACAACCCAGTATCCGCAAATGATCATATGTCAGGTCCTTACCATACAATACACTATAGGGTGTTTTCCCATTCAAAATTGATGATGGTGTTCGATTAATTAAATACCCAGCGGATAACACACATTCACCCCAAAATTCAATTGGAAGGCTTCCCTGAAAACATAGCGCGCTAGCTACATTAAGAATATGTTGATGTTTCCGTTCCACCCGACCATTTTGTTGAGGAGTACCTACACAAGAGCTTTG
>JANZLX010000008.1:5353013-5400190 GCA_025531955.1 Erythroxylum orinocense | reverse complement strand
ATTAATATGTAAGGCACAATAATTCACATAATAATCAAATAAACCATAAATACCAATTTTAGTGACAAAAACTCATCTAATTGATATAAAAATATATACGAATAAATGAGTTTGTCAAGGCTCGTTGAGAATCCAAAATTAAGCCCGACTCTGTTTCTCATCTGGGCTGGGGCTGGGGCTGGGAACTAGGGTTTTAAGTTTGAACATGGAAAATGATGATCCTTGTCTGGAATCCCCCCTCAAGTCTCCGACAGCTGGTGAGGCCTCGTCCCAAATATGAAATACCCTTTTCAACGTTTGGTTGATTCAAAACTCGGGAAATGGAATGAATTATGTGTTTATAATGAAATCAAGAACGAAAACATCTGCTTTTAACGACTTTTTGTTTGATACTGAAAACTATGCATAAATTTACTGAACCTATAGTTATGCAATTAGGCGTCTTTTATTCGGTGTTTAAATTCCTGAAGATTTCCTAGTTTAATTTTGATTATTTGAAACTTGAAGGTTGTTTGTTTCTCTTGATAATAAAGCTTTGATCTTTACGGGAAATAGAAACGCTGCAATGTTGGGTTTAGAAGGCAGGGTTTAAGATGACTCATTGGTTCCGGTTAGATACCTCCCTCGGAAGTCTTCCAAGATTAATGATACGCAAAATTCTTTACCTGTGAAGGTTTTGAGAAGATGGTATCTCACGAAAATGTTGAACGAAGTAGCGAAACTTTTGGTTTAGACGACCAGCAGGCTAAGAAGAACGAAATTCACGATGCACTTGATGAAAGAGGTAACTTTGTGCTCTGAAAATTTCTTCTATTTTAAGTGACGTATAGAGCGTTTCAACGTGGCTCCAGTGGAACTCTAATTTATCAGTAATGATACATCTCTTCACTGACAATAAGCGAGAGTTTCATCTTTTTTACATCTATGCATTACCCTCAAATGTTCTATCTTAAAAGTGTTGCCAGTCAAACGGCACCCAAAATAATTCATTCATCACAAGGTCAGGAAAAGAAGTTGATATGAACTTGAGGGTTGCGAACAACAAATTCGTGGAAGAGACTGAGGATGTTATTAAGGAGATAAGGATTCCAATAGAACATTTATTTGACATTAAAATCTCAGCAAGAAGCTGAGAAAGTGGCAGTTGAGTTACTTGCTACAAGGTTAAAGTATGCTTTCTGCTTAGACATATGCATCTGTTTCGTCATTTCTTAGACATCATATATGCTTACTATCTGGAATTTTTAAGCTTAGCTATTATGCACATATGCATTAATGCAAAGAATTTGCTGGAAATTTAGGCTCCAAACTGTAAATTTGGACATTTGTATTAGATTCATAGAGTCCACTTACATGAGAGATCTTTATCATGAGCCTAGTGAGATAACATGCTCGTGGGCTTTGACACCACACTTCATTAAATTTATTAGTCATTTTTACTTATATGTCCTTTATTAGTTCTATTTCTTTTTACCGTGAAATTCTTACTTACACTTGACATCCTAACAAGATGTTGAGACTGATCACTTGTTTTTCCTCATTTCTTTATCCTGTTATTCATGACTGCTGTTTGATCTTCAACTATGTTTAATGGAAGAAATTCAATTTAGCTTCCTCTTGTGCCTTGTGGCATTTGTAAGTATAGGATTTAGTTTACCAATAACAATTGCTGTCAATTGGTTATTTGGTTGAAATTTCTGACCACTTTCTATTTTATTCTCAAGTGTAGATTTTGTAAGCTAGTGTAGTTGGTCATATAAATAATATCATTTATTCTTCATTAAACCTAGAATTGTAATTGTAGTTCTGTGGCATCTTATGGCATTTGAATTATTGGGATGTTAGTGCAATATGGCTAGAAAAAAGATCTTTGGAGGAGGGATCGAACAATAATTATTGTGACTTGATCTCACTAATTATCTATATTGCTCTTGTGATTGCTGACAGAGAAAGCATTAGGTTTGTGCATTCATAATAACAATCGGTGAGATGCAGTGGAATCTACATAGATGTTATCGATACAAATGTAGTGGAATCTGTCAAAGGTCAATTATGTTAATCCTGAATTTTTCTGTAGTCAGTAGGCAATGTAAATATTTTCTAAATTATGGGATGAATCAATTAGTCTGGATAGGGCCAGAAGCAACGTTGTAGATATAGAACTCTGTCGATTAATGGCAAAACTGGCTAACCCCGATTATGGTAATCTGTAGGTTATCACCAGTCACTTTGGCTGCATGAATTTAAAATATGGCTGAATTTAGTAAGGTTTAGGCATGGAAACTTCATATTACAAAACTGCTTCTTAATATGTATTAACAGCAAGAAATTTCCTCTCTGGCAACAGTTAGTGATAAATCCACTTGAACAGACAAGCAGCAGAACAAAGAGTTGAAACATAATGATCATACTTTTTTTTTTTAGGAAGGTATAATGATCATACTTTCAATATCGGTTATTTTCAAAAGTTGGTACTTGGTATTGGTCACTAAATATTGCAGCCGCAGTGTTTGACCAGGCCCTGTATAGTAAACTAAAGGTGCAAGTCAATAGTGACATGGAGAAGGCAATAAAACTAGTTTTCGATGATGATTGATTGACATGGAGATCAAGATCCAAAGCTTGGCTTGTCAAAGAATCCAGGATCGTCTAATGGGTCAGGCTTTAAAGCAGTGGCTAGTGGTTAGGATGTTCCAAAAGAGACACGTAAATCAAGAATTATTCAATGGCTTCAGCATCGTGGTTTTGACTCTGGCTCATTTGCATTGTTTTGAAGAAGTTAGAAAGCTCACTTGGAGTGCTATAACTATAAGGATCACCATGTGCCACACAAGGAATGTGGGCCGTTTCAAATTGAGACAATGGTCCGTCCCATCGCTTGAGTTGGAATTTACTTAGCGATAGAGTTACTGTCTCTATTAGCTGGCAGCGTTGTGGCCAAAATTTTGTCCACTACAGCCGGTACTGTGCTACGTTTCATCTTGCGTCAGCCTGCTTTAGTGACATCTAATCAGTGTAGAATGTAAGTCCACCTTCATGGTAGCATTACTCCCAAGACAAAGCAGCAAGTTGACACGGGACTGTTTATACTGAAAATGGTGTTATTCCTAATTCCTGTACCCGTGAAGTGCAGTTCTTTCACTAAGATCTTGTTAATTATGTTGGATCAAAGTCAACGTTTTTTACGTGTAGCTCAGAAAAGTCAGTAGTTTACTTGGTTCCTCTGTACCGTTGGTTTTTGTTATTAAGGAGAAGATATGTACAGACAAGAATCTCGGTCTTTATTAAACAGAAGTTTGTCAATTTATACGATTTTTTTTAATCAAAATTTAAAAATTAGATAATATCTTATCTAAATCAACATAAAATAAAATCTAATTTATTTAATAATTATCATAATAATATCTCTAAATTGATTTCTAAAGTTAATCACTAAATATCATAATTAAATTTGCTTAAAACCTAATTTTTGATCATTTATTTCATAAGAATCTACAAATTTAAGGGATTTTTTAACAAATTCTTCCTTACTTTAGGAGTTGCAGAACTTTAATGTTAAAATAATTCATCCTCCTCAAGTTGATCATTTACAGCTTGCTTGGCTTCTATCAGATTTTGCTGTGAATTACATATCCTTTCAACATATCTTAGTTGTCCACACTTGTTGCACCTTATATCTGGCCTCAACCAGCACTTGTGTTGTGGATGACTTGTTTTTTTTCTTGCAATACGTACATGGTGGAAAACTTTGAGCATTGTTGTTATTAATCCTCTTTTTATTGTATGTCTTTATTAGAAAAGCGTTTTTTATTATTCCTTCTTGCCTCATGAGTCTCTTTTATTCTTGTACCTGTAATACATTTATGGCTTGTTTGTTTTCGTTTTTTTCTTTCATTTTTTTGTCGTTTTTGTAAAAAGAAAAACAAGTAAAATGTGTTTGTCTAATTCTGTTGCGATTTTTTGTTTATTAAAATAAAAAAAATCACAACGATTTTACAGAAACAAGAAAATATCGTTTCTCTAAATTTTGACAACATGTTTTCTTCGACAAAAAAATATGTCTATTTTCTATCTTTATTGTCTTTAGTATAACTCCGTACCTAATACAACATCCAGCAAATTTTTACGAGACCCAAGCTCCGACTCTCTCCGCCACACATAAATGAGGCAACTTCGATGGTAGCAACGAAGGCTAGAAATCGAAAGAGATGTCAGAATCTTTAAGAAAATCAGTAGCAGAACCTCATCAGAGAGGAGGGAAGTAAAATCTGTTGCAGGTAAATTTGGGAAGTTGTCATGGCGAGGACAGGAAGTTGGTGAAATTGGTGGACTAGTACTGGTGGAAGATCTCATATGTATCTTTTAACCTAAGAAAAAAGAAACAAAAATCCCAATAATTCAAAGGGTAATTGTTTCTTCAACATCAAACACTGGCAATGGTCTTGTGTTGAGTAGTGAGAAATGGAATTTCTTTTTAATAGAGTTTGGTGACGTTGAAATAAGGCGAGAAGACTTTTGGTTTGGGGTATGCGTGTGGAGTTGCAGTTTTTATACCAGTGTTTGATTTTTTTAAATAGTTTTTATTTTATTGCTAATTTTTAAAATTTTAAATTTTGTATAAATCTTTATATTAATAGAATTTTATAAAATTTAAAACATATTTTAATTAATTTAAAAATGCAGTTAATTTATTTTTTAAATTTTGTATAAATCTTTATATTAATAAAATTTTATATAATTTAAAACATAGTTTAATTAATTTAAAAATACAATATATTATATCAGAAATTATTAATATAAGAATATAGTTACAAAAATAGAAATAGGATGATAAAACTAAACATGTTTTTATTTTCAGTTTTTTATTACAAATTTCAACGAAACAGGTTTTAATTTTCAGTTTTATATTATAACTCTTAACCAAATAGGATTTTATTTTTTAATTGAAAAACAAAACACTAAAACTAAAAACTGCAACAGAAAAACAAAAGTGAAACCAAACAGCCCCTTAACAATTTTGCCAAACTGATTTTTGTCAAATTCTTTGAATTTTCGAGTGTTGAAATTGTAACCTCAAATCTTTCTGGAATGGTTACTAGAATTTTTTGAACTATTTTAGAATCATCAAAATTAGAACCAAGAAATCTTATGTTATTGGCAATGACAATGAGCCTGTTGGAGTAATCCTTGATCGTTTCTAACTCCTTCATTTTTTGTATCTAAAATTCTCTAATCAAGTTGAATATTTGCATTCCATTGATTCTTTCGTTCTCTGTATATTCCTCTTTTAAGAAATCCCAAATTTCTTTACTTGTCTTGAGCGTCATAATTCTGGAAAAAAATTGTTGGTGTAACTCCTAAAAACAAACAAGCTTTTGTTTTGGATTTCCTCTGTTTCTTTTCTTTATGAGTTTTGATTTGAGCCACCGTTGGATTTGTAGGCAAGTCTGAAACGTTGTAGTTTTCATCTATAACTTCAAGGAAGGCCTCTATTCGAACAACCCAACTAAGATAATTTCTACCATCAAACACTGGCAGAGTAATAAAACGATAATTCTGAATCTATTAACGTGTGGTTTTGATTTGTGGTGTGGGAAAGCGTAGAAGAGTTATGAGTTATAAGTTTGTAGGTTTAGAGGTTCCTTAAGATCAATAGAGCTCTAATATCAAATATTGGTTTTTTTTATAAAGAGAAGATACGTATGAAGAAGACTCTCAGTTTTTATTAAATAGAAACTTGTTAAATTATATAGTATTTTTCTAATTAAAATTTAAAAATCAGATAACATCTAATCTAAATTAGCATAAAATAAATCTAATTTATTTGATAACTATCACAGTAATATTTCTAAACTGATTCCTAAAACCAAGCACTAAATATCATAATCAAATTTACATAAAATCTAGTATTTGGCCATTATTTCGTAAGAATATGCAAATCATGGATTTTCCAACATGTACTGTATAGCGTAAGCATAAACTCTTAAACCTGATCGTTTGATGGATTTCAAAATATGAAGTTTGACCTCTTGTACTATTAGTAGATAAAGGTGTCTAAGTTCTTTAGCCTGACGGTGATTTTGATGCGGGCTGGGTTCCAATGCCATTGCATGTGATCAAGGTTAGCTTACAGGACGCCTGCAGGGCGTAGCTCAGTTGGTTATGGAGGGCAGATTTGCTCCAAGGTTAGCTTACAGGACACTATTTTGCATCTTGTAAATAGAGGTACGATGGTCGTGCAAGTGCACGTGCTTCTGAATTAGGACAATTAATAAAGAGCTCATAAGCCAAGGTTAGCATGTTTTGGAAGAGTTCTTTTTGGTTCATCGCTGGAAAGTCCCTCTCAGACGGCTTGGCACATGAAAATGTGAACTTAACAAACGTGGGACCATGTCGAAAGACTTGTTATACTATGGCATGGGATAAAAATAGAGAGAGAATCCTATTGCATACATTAAATACAATTGTATAGATCTAAAGCAAGCGATCATTGGTCCAGCTTCTGCATACTCTGCATTCATTCTCTTGCATCCATCCAAATAACGATTGCCATCCCACTGCCTAGTCTAGTATTCAAGTTATTTACCAACTCGAAACCTCTCAAGTACTGCTTTTTTTTTAAATATTATTATCCATTAGGGATTATTTCTTACAACTTATAATGCCAGGAATTACAACTCTATGAGAGAAGAACATGAGAAGGGACAAAATTATGCTTGACTTCCCACTTCGATTGCGCTCTTTTCAGTAATAATATCAGATGGAATCATCAGAGAAAGCAAAGGAGCAATTAGTAGAGCCTTGTGAAACTATAATCCTAGCAGGAGGAGAACAATGAACCGTTGTTAGAGCAACCTTTGAAATGTCAGCTTCAGGCCTCGAGGCCTCAACGTGTCGAATCTCCTTTAGCATTGCAACCACATCATTCATTGTAGGACGATCATCAGCTCTGCTACTTATGCAGAGAAATGAAACAGCTAACGTTTGGAGCATTTCGTGGGTTGTAGGGTCAGCTCTTCCTCTAAGCTTCGGATCAAGAATGTCAACTGGGTCTTTCTTGGTAGCTAGGTGGTCCCTAACCCACTGAATCAAGTGCGAACCACCAGGCAATGTTGGGTCTAAGGGATGCCTTCCTGTTAGAACTTCTAAAAGTACAATTCCGAAACTGTACACATCGCATTTCTCAGTGATACGTTCCATTGATGCATGCTCTACACAATCATAACAATGAAAAAGAAAACCAACAAAATATAAGCAAAGATTACTTGCAAAATCGTTTATTTTTTTTTGGTTGAAGTGAACTGAAATGACTAATTAGAGTGATGAGTACCTGGAGCCATGTATCCATAAGAACCGGCAAGGTGTGGTCTTTGACAGTGTTTCGATAAGTCATCTGAAGTAATGCTGTTCACAATTCTTGCTAATCCAAAGTCAGCTAAGTAAGGTTCGTAGCCTGGTCCTAACAGCACGTTCATGGCTTTAACGTCACCATGAAGTATTGCAGGCACACAATCATGGTGCAAGTATGCTAGTGCATGAGCCACCCCCAACACAACACCGTATCTGGCATCCCATTCAGCTTCTCCTTTGCCAGCAACATGGAGAAACGAGCTCAGGCTTCCATTAGGTAGATAGTCATAGAAGAGGAGCTTTAAATTTCTGTTAGAACCCCAGCCCAAAAGACGGACAATGTTTCGGTGTCTGATTGAACCGAGTGTCCGAATTTCAGAATTGAATGCCGTATTCCCTTCTGATGACCACATCTTCTTAACAGCTAGCGTCTCACCATTTGGAATTATCACCCTGTATACTACTCCAGAGCCGCCTGTGCCTATTACATTCGATGACGTTAGATTCTTAACAATGTCATCAATGGAGAAATCAAGCTTCTTATATAAAGTTATCTCCCAATTGCCATCTGCTTTCATCCTCCTGCCGGCAATACGAGTTTGGATTAGCGTGTAGATTGCTAGGAGAACTAAGACTGCACTTGCAATAAGGAGAACAGACATAACCATCTTCGCCGCTGATCTAGCACGTCCTTCTGCTCCCATTCGATCAGCTGGTGTCACTACTGCTCCAGCAATGTAGAGACCTCGGTTTGAAGCAAGGTCACTGAGAGGAAGTTTACGGAAAAATGGGGTGTTGGGCAGTTCACCAGAGAAGTCATTGAAAGAGATATTAAGAGAAACAAGATTTTGGAGGGCTGCTAGAACATTTAGCTTCCCTTCAAGCTTGTTGTGTGAGAGGTCAAGTACTCCAAGCTTAGTGAGACCAGAAAATTCAGACGGGATCCTACCAGAGAATTGGTTGCAACTAAGATTGAGAGAGATCTCCAGAGAAGGAATTTGACCAAGTTCCCTAGGAATTTCCCCAGAGAAACCATTGCCCCCAAGGTTCAGCAATTGTAGCTTACTGCATGACAATATCTCAGCTGGGATAGCACCAGAAAGTTGATTCTTTGCCAAATTGAGCTTGGTTAGTTCTGTCAATGAACCAATGATAGGGGCCAATACACCTGTAAGCCTGTTATCTGAAACATCCAGAAACTGTAGGCTTTTGGGTAGAGCAGAAGGTATAGAACCTGTGATTCCATTTGAATGGAGATCAAGAAATTCTAGGTTGTTGCATCCAGCTATAGACGGGGGAATACCTCCAACAAGATGATTGTCACTCAAGTCAGCGAAGTTCAAAATCTTCAAATTTCCAACTTCCAATGGAATAGTACCAGCCAGTCTATTTCCATCTAACCTCAACCTGTACAAGTTGGTGCAGTTTCCTATGTCAGGTGGTATGAAGCCAGACAATTCATTTGAAAGTATCAGTAGTTTGGTAAGATTTTTCAGTCCAAAAATCTTTTTGGGTATAGAACCGAAGAAGTTGTTATAAGATAAATCAAGAGCTTCAAGGTTCTGGCACTCTGACAGAGTCTCTGGTATGTTACCAGTTAGATTGTTCTGCCAGGCAAAGAAAAGAGTCAAGCTCTTAAGGTTGCCAATAGCGGCAGTTATCTCTCCGGATAAATCGTTGTTGTCTACTTCAAGATGAGTGAGGGCTGTACAATTTGAGATTTCAATTGGTATGGTGCCTGATAACTGGTTAACACTAAATTGAAGGTCTTGAAGCTTCAAAAGGTTTCCAAAACTTCTAGGTACGCTTCCTGTAAGAAAATTCTCAGACAAATCAATAACTTTGAGCTCAGAACAGCTTCCAATCTCGTCTGGGATTGTATCTACTAAACTGTTCTGCCACAAGAGTAAAGTCTGAAGCTTGGCGAGTTCCCCAATTCGTTTCGGGATCGAACCAGATAAAGAATTCTGATACAAGTATAGGTTCCGCAACTCCTTACAGTTTCCAATCTCTTCAGGGATAGGACCAGACAAAAATGCTGTATAAATGGCTATAGTTTGAATTCTTTTCAGCTTTCCGATCGACGAAGGAAGATTGCTGGAAATGCTGGTCTCAGCCAGGCCTAACACAACCAAGTTGGTGCAGTTTCCAATCTCCCGAGGTAGCTCACCTTTAAGATTTTTATTCCCACCTGCTCGGAAAATTTGCAGCCTGATCAGAGCTCCAATGCTCTTTGGAATATCACCAGTTAGTTGATTGTCAAAGAGAGTCAAATTCTCTAAACTTGAAAGGTTTCCAATATTAGCTGGAATCCTACCTGCAAGAAAATTTGTGTTGAGAGATAAGCTTTGCAGTTTGCTTAACCTGCAAATTTCCTCTGGGATTTGACCAGAGAGAGAATTATCACTGAGGTCAAGGAAACTAAGCTCATGGTATTCTCCAAACTCTTTGGGAATTGAACCGGTGAGGTTGGTTGATGAAAGGGTAAGGGTCTTCAAATACTTGAGAGAGTGAAAGTTTGATGGTAGTGGACCTTGCAAATCAACTGCTTTCAAGCTTATCTCGACAACGTTGCCATTTGAGTTGCAACTGACCCCATACCATTGGCATGGACTTTGGTTTAAAGGATTCCACGAATTCAACACACCTGTTGAGCTGTTTAAACTGTTCTTCCATGTCAAAAGAGCTTGTCCTTGTTCATCTATGGAGTGAGAGGAATGAAAGAGAAGAGAATTTATTGATAGAAGCAAGGTGAAAGAGAAGATATTGGGAGAAAGTGAGGGATTCCTTGGGGATGCAGGCATTGCTGAGAGTTAAGAAAAGTTTATCTGTTTTGGGATTGTTGAGGGAGGAACCCCATGTTTTGTTTATAGAAGAAATGCGGAAGATGAAGATCTGGATCCAAAACTACCACTTTTTTACAATTTTTTTTATTATTAATGCCATTAGTCTACCTGTTAGCTAATTGATGTTGATGCAGATAGATGTTTGGTTTTATTCAAGTGGATGTTCTTGTAACGCACTTTTTGGTTGTTGCTGTCAAAGTCTAGAAAGAGGTTATTTTGGACTTCCCATAAAAATGCCATCTCTGTTTCTTACATTACAAATGGTAGCAAGTACATGACTTCGATTAATTTTTACTGAAAAATCTGTAGTGATTAACTTTTTAGTATATTACAAAATTTTAATATACAGTTGGTTTAGACATTTTTGTAATTTCTCATAAAATTAGACAATATTTAATTGTATATTTTGGTTTTTGAATAGTTTATTAGTTAAGTTACGTAATTTAATCATAACAAATATAATAAAGTGGCCTAATAAATTATCTAAATCAATAGGTCAAAGTTTAGGTAAAAAAGGATCTCAATCAATATGGGCCGGATCTATATCAGACCTGTGATGGGAAAGCCAAATTTGGAAACTATATATAAAAGTTAAAGTCTCCTACAGTTGCTCATTTCAATCGTAAGCATAAAGATTTTATGACCCGTTAAGAGAGCTTACATTTTGAAAAAATTGTATAACGACCTTACTTGCGTTCCGGAGAATAGTTCTTGTGAAAGCGGTTGTAGGTTCGCGTTAGTTTCGGCTTCGAAAAACTCGTTTGAAATTATAGAGATCGAAATCAGGTATTTTCTACATTTCTTCGTTTCTTACCCTTTTATGTACGATCTGATATACGTAACTAAAGTACCATTACATATTACAATTAATTTATTTTCAATTAAATTAACAAAAACAAATATACTAAATAGTACATTTTAAAAAAAGTAAATTGGTTTGTACACGCATTTAAAAAATCTACATCTGTATTGGTCATTCCTATCCTGGCTTTGGTTATTGATGTCGATGTGGGATTTGGTTGAGTAATGACGTGCACGTGTGAACAACGAATACGTGAAAAATTTAAGGTACGTTTTTATAGGATTGCATATCTGGTAATTTTGTCGGATGGTCTTGGTTAACAGAAAATGAAGTCTGCCCTCGAGTGGAGGGAACGACAATGGCACCAACTTCTAACGGAGACGATGGATTAACGTTCAAATAATTCACAAAAAGAAAGAAAAAGAAAAAAGAATACAGATTCTTTACAATTAGTACAGCTGATGGGCAGCGCTAAGTGGCATTATTATGTCACCAACACTATCTGAAACTAAAGTTTTTGGCTTCTGTTTGTTAATTAACTTGTTTCCTTGCTTCTTTTTTTTTTTTTTGTTTTGTATCGTTTGAGTCTATTCCTCAGGATTTATGGAAGCGGCTCTTTTCAGAATAATTATGACATTTAATAAAAATGCTGAAATAACTTCCGGTTTGGTGATGAAGAACAAGAAATGGGGGAGACAAGTAAATAAAAGCAAAGCCTTTATGATGAGAACATGGCTTTGGTTACTTAATGAATGAAATGGATTGATATGCATCTATTCTGCTAGACACTAACGATGGAAAATTGGAAGAAAGCAAGTTTTCATCCGATTCCTACTGCGGTTGAATGCATAAAGATAAAAGGTCCAAAAAAAAAACATCTAAACATTTATACTAAATTTAAATTAAATCTTATCGTTTCAAGTTATTTAAAAAGAACTCTAAAGTTTTCTAAATATTAAAAAATAACCTTACCATTTTGGAAACGTTAATAAATGACTCCATATGATTAACATTTTTTATGGGCTCTTAGTCCACATGTATATCCTATATGACTAGGAAAAATAGATGGAAGTGGTCCCGTCATAGGCAACTTGAAACAGGCTGCCCCATCTTAGAAATCGGAAAAGAAAAAAAAAGGCTACATACATGTGTAAGATAGTAATGATTTTCTAATACAAAAACAGGGTTAATCCGGGCCAGATCCTTTAGCCCCAATCCTGATCCTTTTTTATCTTAGCCATTTATTCAGATAGGTCTCACTTAAATGAATAGTTCAGATAGGAGGAGATTAGAATAGGCCAGGGAAAGAGGGACAGAGAATCCCCGAAGGTTAATCCACCCATAAATAATGACTGGTTAAGCTTTTCCCTTGAGACACCAAATAGGTGACATGGAACTCAAATTACAGATCTCATCACATGAATCTATGATCTGATATACACAAGGTGCATAGCTAGTGTCTTTCTAACTATACAAACATGAGAAATGGAATCAGATCACGTACATGGCTTAGTAATAACACTAAGAACAGAAGGGCACATGTTCTGATAAAAGAACTGCAAGTTTTTCATGTGGTAGATATAGTAAATGCACTTCAAAAAGGTTAGTGCAGACAGGCCTGTGTTTTCGGCTTAGTTTACACTTTATGGACATCATGCTTATGCCAGTATTTAATATTCTTATTATTGTCCAGTTGTGGTTTTGGTATGATGAGTTGCACGTGAGAGAGGGGGCGATGGAGATGGGAGAGTATGTATGGGTGTTGTATACTTGAATCATGGATCATGGATGGACAAGTGAAAGATGGACTACTGGTTAGCTATAAAAGCTATATGCATGAAATTTGTATCCAAGTACGAGCAAATTTTATCGTTTATTTTAAGTACCAAACTGTTATTTCTAAATGCTCATGTTCACACAAGCATGTAGTGTATGAAGAAGCTGCTCATTGGATTGTAAGCCATATAAGATTTTGTTCTTCTTGGTGCTACGCACACGTGCAATTAGGTTGCCAGAGATGACATGAAGCTCTTAAATTATAGTTTAGTCCCTAATAATGCAGCCCCATCATAGATCCAAAACAAGATTTGTCATTTGCTTAAATGAAATTACATCAATTAAATCCATGGGTCCATGATCCTCCAAAGAAAAATTTGCCCCATCTAATCAAATTGATAAGTTAATCAGTGATCTTGGTTACTCCTCTCACGTATTCCTTGTTTGTTTTCTCTTGCCTCCAACTTCAGATTTGACTCTTAATAATTTTGCCAAATCTATGCCCTACAATGACCATCGTATTATGCAACAAATTGCCCCATCTTCCCAAGTTTATCTAACAAAGTTTCTGGACACTGCAAAGTTCAGAAAGGAATATCAATTGGCTTTTGATCTTTCTCTCGCTTGTTATTGGTAATCGACTTTATTTAATCAGCTAGGATCAACCATCTAGTTAGTAGACAAAGTCGATTCAATCATTTTTTTTCTTCCAATACATGTAATGGACATTGAATCAAAAACCATGAAAAATTCCAAGTTACCATCTAATTGGAGTGGTATCGCAGAGGAATCATAAACAAATATTTTGTTTTCCTTTTTTCTACCATTATCTTTGTTTTATAATTTCAACATAACTTTAGCTTTGTTTTTCCTTCTTTAGCTTTATTTGAACACCCATTTCGCTAAAAACATGGCTTTGTCATGTATAAGCACCTAAAAGATCAATTCCTGCTCTCTTTACTGTGTCTTTGATGTCCTAATCTTTCCATAATTTCAGGATTCCTGTTCCCAAAACAAGCCTTTATTTTTTTCTCGTTGTTCTTATCATATAGTATAGACTCTACGGAGTGGGGATGATTCCACACAAAAATTACAAAAAAAAACTTTGTTATATTCCTAATCGAGGTCAATAGTCAAAAGCCCACCTAACATGGCCTTTACTTAAAGTTCATTAAATACAAACCAACAAAGATGCTGTTGTTTATAGGCCCATGAAAGCTATCTTTTCCTCTAAGCTTTCCTATTACTGAAAGAAATGGGGTTTAAAAATTATTAAAAGCCCACAACTATCCAAATGGAGCCCAGCACCTCACCAAGAAATAGAGAACAGAACTGGAAAGGCACAGCTTTTTACCCCTTGACTTGACTGGCGTAACTAAAAACTTTTGTTTATAGTTTCTAAACTTGGACTAGACTGGTGTACAAGAGGATTGATGTACAAGAATATGGTAAGCATTGGGGCCAAGCCAACGTTACCTCCAAAACATCTCATCAGTGAGGGAACAAGAGAAAATATACCGAATTTCATGCCATCAGACCCACCAGGGAAGTAGGTGATGGCATAGTATCCGAGCGCCATAACCTACGTATCCAAGTGTGAAGCATATAAGTCTCACAACAAAATAAAAACCTTGCGTCAAAGAAACGAAAAATGTTGCAACTGAGGATATAAAATTTGCAAAGACACATTTGCAACAAGCTAACATGGACCATATTTAACAACAGCAAAAAAATTTTACTTATTCCAGTTAGAGGGATACATTTTGGTTTTCATTAAAAAAAAGAAGGTAAAAGTGATGGCAATGGTAGGGATTTAAAATGTCAAGTTGGGTTTACTTGTCCCATCAAATCATGCTTTCTTGCTATTTCGTGTTTCATATACAATTTGCGTTTGTTCTTGAAGAGAATCCGTTACGGCTAAATCAATAGGATCAGAGCTGCTGGTGCGTTGATTATAACAAAATTGACATAATGTTAGACATGCAGACAAATCTGAGTGATGTGGAAATAAGGGGTAATGGAATAAAATTGGATTAATGTGACCAAAATTAGTTGAAAAAGCTATGATTTGGAATATAATATAATTCACATGACACTAAAATATCTATATATAACCAAACTAAGGAAGATAAAGATCAGTTTATCACAATTCACAATAATTCTGACAGTAATAACTTAGTAAAAGTAGATCTTATTTATTTATATACTAAAAGTAAGTCAAAATTTCAACCGTGATAAATAAATATAACACATGGGTAGATTTGAAACTGCTTCTTTTAAGGCGTTAACACAACTATGAAACAAAGGAGAGATTTGGTAGCCCACAAGTCTTGCAATTGATCACTGATTTCCATCGCAACAGTAACTGATGGAAGTGTCATCTCTTTTTTCTTATTGATGCATACTTAATACAACTATGTTTTAGGCATTAACAACAGACCGCTTGATTTGAAAAGAAACAGAACGTCAAAGAAAGTTCTGCCACAAACAAGTCTTTCCTAAGTTGTAATCGGAGGAATCCAGAATTTGCCTGCATTCACAAAGATGCAATCAGTTCGTGGCACTTTAGATGTTTACAGATATCATATCAGGGTTAAGATGAAAAAGGGAAAAAGCGTGTGAACGCATATGGTGCAGCTGAAAACTAACATTTCAGAGCTAAATGCGACAGTAGATGATCATGGACATCCGTCATTGTAAAGGATATTAAAATATAAAACACTGACAATGTTTCCCATCATCATTTGTAATTTATACTAAGACAATTAGTGACCAGGTAAAACTAGTAGTCATCAGGGTGTTTTATTCAATAAAATGCCCTTTTATCAAGAAAAAGTAGATGCGATTAACTAGCAATTTATGAGGTGGAATGGCATCAAAATAACAATATACTCTTAACAAATTCTGTAATACAGAGTAAAGCTTATGATATAAGGCAGCACAATCTTGTGCCTGCTCTATTTTTATTTAATAATGCCAAGATCAAGCCCTCGTAAGCAGAAAATATGCCAATCTTTATTTAACAGGAAGCTTCAAAGCATTTTACGATCAACGAAATCTCCATCAAGCAAAGAAAGTGTTTACATATCTACATACAGCAGCAGAAAATGCACTCTTGGAAAGCAAGATCCCATGGATGCTCTTTCTATAGGAACCTAGAGTAGTAAGAAGACATAACTAAGAAAAAAATAATAGAATAGTCACTACCTCATCCATCTCAAGTAGGAACAATAGCTATTCGTCCAATAGTCTTCAAATCAAAGATTTCAATCCAATAACCATCAGGATCCTTAATAAAAGCTATTCCTTTCATTTTCCCTGCAAACAGACTCAAAAAGTTAATACAAGTAAATCTACTACAGTTCAAGGGGATCCTCCATTGTGATTTTGTCCTATTCATTAAAGAAATAAAACCATTTGATAAGATCATCTCAAACTATGAACCAAAATGTGTTGGTGTTTGTCTGTGTCTATGTAAACAGATATCCAGGAGAACCCGGACTATCACCCACAAGCCAACTTTACAATGAGGTTTTGTTTGCTATACAGATCTGATATTTGGTAAGGGGAGATGAATTTGCATTTGCTCCCACCAAGCAATCATGAAACTGTATAAGCAGCATATCACTCTACGGTTACAGACTTACAGCATTTGTCTAAGTTTAATTTTCAATAGAGGAAAATCAATGCAAGGACTACCAAATCCCGTCAGGCTCTAGACCCTTTCAAAATTTGCCAATATATGAACATAAAAGCAGTTGTGGTAGTAAAAATTAATTTCAGAAATGCTGCATTCTTCTATAAATAGCTACAAAAGTGAGAAACCAAACTAACATCTAAGATAACTGCGATAACACCAGTAGAAGCCTTGGACAACAATCAACCACTACAGTCCTCAGAATCCCAACTCCAATTTCTAACTTATATCCTTTCTTGATCCTAAACATACTTGAGGCATTGTAACAAAACCACACTTTTGTTCCCAATTAGTAAATGGCATTTCAGTTGGAGAATCATTTGCATTTCTCATAATTTTCATCATTTCCTACAGCAAACACATGCATTTGCCATGCATTAACAGGCATCCACATTTGTCTGACTTTAGAGATTTCCTTTTCTGCCCACGTGTTCATAAAACTTGAGATTTTTAGGCATCATATTAGTGACAATATAATTCTATTATTTAAAAGTGATAGCTTTCAACATGTTAATTCTTACCATCATCAGGTCTTTTGACAAACTCCACACCAAGACGTTCAAATCTTTCACAGGCCTTGTATGTGTCATCCACTGTTATTCCGATATGCCCTAAAACCAAAATATCAATTACAAAGAGTTTAAACTATATTGAACTATAGGGAATATGATCCATAGACAAAAGTCCTCATACATCTATAGTAAATAAAAGTATTTCCTCAATGCTGCCCCATCTACAGCTCACGCCTCTACTCAACTGTCTGTTCTCTTTCCTTAGTAAAATATATCTATCAAGATGGAACTCAAGTCTAGTTATAAATATGCACGCTAGAAGCAATCACAAGCCGCTAACCAACACAAGATCACTAAGATAGATTTTCATACTTCTTGGACTCATACTGTTTGCAAAGAAATTGTGGTTCCAAACCTAAACTTTCATTTCAATTAACATAAGAAGATTCATGCGCCTACATAGAAACTAATCTGAAGTAATGCAAATCGAATAATCACACTTTGAAAAACAGGGTAACCGACTGACGCTTACTCCTCAATTGCATCACAGTTGACATATATATCCAGTACCCTAAATTGCAATCTCATATATATGATAAATCAAGCCTTGGAAGCAATCTAAACTACATGCTTATGTTGAACAAGTCCTAAGAATAGGACTAGAATAGTAGACACCAAAAGAAATAATTCCAATGATCTGAAACCCAACAAAATATATTGGGATGCAGTATCACATTATCTAAATATTGGCAAAGTACAAGCTACCAGGTTTGCATACCAAAGCCACGTGGTTCTGAATTTCCATTGTGATATCCTTTGAAGTCAGGATCACTTTCTGTTCCCCAATTGCTGACAACAATCCAGTCGTTAGGTAGAATATGTATAGCTGTCAGAAAAAGTACAAAAAGGTGTTGCAAGGTGAAAATCAAAATAAAAAGATACGTGTCTATCACCCTTACTGTGTCAGTTCAATTGTAGCCTTCTGACCAAAGGTCCACGTTGTTCTCTCAACTGGGTCACTTGAGGCTGATGATGTGTCCTACAGCAAACAGATATGTCTACAATGAATATTTTTGCAACAAGTAAAAAATTATTATTTGCAAGTGCAGCAACAAAATTCAAAAGGAAATTATAGGGTTGAATTTTTTGAAGCCCTGCAGGTAAATAAGATAGTGATACCATATTTCGGATTGTAAGCTGAAAAAAAAGTTACCTCATAGCCCATGAAGTACAAGCTAAACTTCATCTCCGGAAAATCCAACCTCTTAAGCAACCTGTAATATCGAAATAGTAAAATATCAATTTGAGCTGAACCAAATTTTCTAGTTTTACCCTGGCTTATTAAAGACAACTTGTGAGGTATTAACTCAATTGATAAACTGATTGCAGAAATTGGAAAAGAATACACACGCCCTATATTTGCACAACTAAAAAGTGTACAAGTCAAGAGTATGCCCCCTAATAAAGAGCTTGGAAAATAGGATAATAAATTGTGAAATGGAGAAGGGCAAAATACTCAATAGATACTATCCTAATAAACTAGGTTCACAAAGCCTAAAGGTATGCAGCATTGTGCACCCAATTATTAAATCTGCAATATATAACAGCTTCACGAATTGATAGAATACGTGTGAAAATATGATCTTAGATAAATTACATGCATCAGAGGAAGTATAAGCTTGTAAAGAACGAAGATCAAGAATGCACACGTACTTAGAAGTTCTAGTAGCAAATTCTGCAAAAATTAAGCCACATAAAAAGACAGTTCCACAGCAACAGGAGAGAAATGAACAAACAAGCTCAGGATTGGAGGCAATTGAGAGGTAATACTAAATTGAATTCACCAAGAAAATGGCATTAGTGGACATGGATACAGGACAAACCTATCATACTTCCAGATTGAAAGGCAATGAGAAAAACAAAACAGTTTGTACAAATGGAAAAAGTGCTTACAGAAATTTCTAATACACTGAGCAACCCCTAAGGCAGCAAGGTTACTAATATAGATATTGAGACAAACATTACTGGTTGTTAACTCTACACATAGGAATATACAAACAATTTAAATGAATCTCTCACTTAATAAGAAGTAGCTGCCTATGCTAACCAACCACAAATATAAAAACTCATCAGTCTAAATAAACCCACAATTCTGAATAGCCACTTTCCTAAATAAAACCACATGTCAACCCTCATCATTCTAAAAATTGCAAATATGATTTTTTTGAAAAAATAATAAATCAAAGCAATGAAAGAGGAACTTACGACATTCCCAATACACGAGAATAGAAATCCAAACTGACTTTGGGATCCTTAATCCGAAACATCTGGATCGTTCAAAAAATGAAAAATAAAAGTGAACTCGATAAGTACCAACGAGCACAAATATATAACAGTTGATAAGTATGTGCAAATAGACAAGAAGCTTACAGTTTGTTGCATGAAATAGCCCTTAGTGGCATCATCGATGGAGGTGTGGAGACCGGGATTGTTAGCCGGAGATTCCTTGGACTCCGATGCCATCGAAAACAACCTTAATCGTTTCGAACTCTGAAAACAAAACAAAAGGAAAAACTTTTCAGTAAACAAACGATAAATAAGGTAAACACTTAGAAAGGTGACGCTAGAATAATTGAGAAATATTAATTATAAAACCTTAGCCTTGGGATGAAAGGATGGAGAAGGTAAAGAGATAAGCTTAGTAGAGGAAGTAAGGCTGAGGAGAGAGAGGCGATTCAAACAAGCTGGGATTGAATAGGCGGCCATGAAAATAGTAACTCTTACTAAGTTATTAATATTAATTTTAAATATAATTGTATTATTTTTATCAATATTTTAAAAACTAGACTAAACCGGTCGAAGGAAATGTTTAAGATTTAAAGGTTTAACTAATAATGAGCTGCTACAAAATTGGTATATAATAAATAAGAAGCAAAACTTATAAAAATAAGTAAAAATAAAATATTTTATTAAAATAAAAAATATAGCAATGTCTAGTATTATATAATGAACTAATAGTAAATAACTATGAGTCTAATATAAAACTTAAAATAATAATAAAAATTAAAATTGTATTTCTGAAGAAGGTTGTGTCTCATCATCGCCAAAAGCTCCAAATTCGTCAACGCTATTTAAAGATTCATAAATTACGCTTTCATCCAAAATATTTGCGTCAATTTCTTTTACTGCATTAAAATAAATTACAAATTAGTAATGTATGAAATTATTCTCAATTGTAAACTTATAATACAGTATACTTTTAACTTAAATATAATCGAAATAAGATATGAACTGACCATCGGTAGATGTTCTTAATTCATTAATTGTGACAATTGCATTTTCTTCATAAATCATCTTGTCAAGTTTATTATAATCAAGATCAGGCGATGGTTATTCTTCTTCGATCCAAAAATCAGTATGTTCAATACAATCAATATCAACTAGATCATAAGTTCTCTTCTTATTAAGCATTATGAATACATAATCGAGAAATTATAAAGTCAACAATAAAAATAAAATTATTGAAATAAAAACAAAACTATAAAATACCTGTTCTTTATTATCAGATTATAAGTAACGTAAAAAAGTTTATTAAGTCTTTGATGTTTCAAACGATTTCGTTTCTTTATATGAATATGTTTAAAAACACTCAGAAATTGTTTAACTAAGTAACTTAATAGCGAGGTTTCTCACTATTGGAGCACTGTCATCGAATAATCTCCACCACTCATATATATTTTAAATTAATAGTTATGACAAAAATATATTATTAATAAGTAAATAATGAATTAAAAGTATAAAACTTACCTAACTGCATTTTTTTCATCATAAGTTCTCTTTTTGTTGATGATTTAGTAAAACTCTATAAATCTTCATGTTACAATGTAATTTCATTTATCGCTTGTGATTGTTCTTCAATAGAAAAAATACCTTTGCATTCAATCACATCAAACAAACCGCTCATAATATTAATTGTACGTGTTTCTCCATTATAAATAATAAGGATTGAGAAAATAAGTTATTAAATGGATCCTTTGAGTAAAATGCTTATCCTATCGTCGATCAATAATATCTATATAAGGCTTATATAATTTCTCTTTTTTAAAAAGATTTATAATTGTTTTGTGAGCTTTATACATACTATCGTATATATATCCCAAAGATGGCTTCTCATTTGAGTCAACAATCCTGAACAATCTTATAAATGGAGTCACAATCTTTACAATGATCAAGCAAGCATTCCAAAATTTATTAACTAGAATAATAACACAAACTTCTTTTCCTTTTTCACTCTTTGATAATTTATGACTTGAAAAATGTTTACTTGTCACTAAATTTTGAAGTAATAAACACTTTTCAAAGTAATAAATGCAGTTGCAAACCTAGTAGCAGCGGGATGCACGATCTCAACCCAAACTTCCTACTTTTTTAACCAAGACAAAAATGTGACAAGATTATATCCAAAATTTGTGATCTTAGATGCGCGTGAAGCAAAACTAGAAATATGGTCTATACCACCAATATCTTTTAAAATAAGATATATACAAGGAGCAACGCATGGAGACCAATAAATATGCCCGCGCATTGATTGTAATAAGTACCCAACTGATACATAATTAGTTGCATTATTTGTAACAAAATGCACAACATTCTTGGTCCAACCTACTCGACAATTTCATATAATAATTCATATAAAGCATTAGCACTTTTTACCATGTCAGAAGCATCAATAGACTTGATAAAAGTTATTCCAATATTACAATAAACCAAGAAATTAATCAATGTTCTTTGTCTTTGATCAGCCTACCCGTCTACCATAATTGTGTGCCCTGTTGATTCCTAACTAAATTTATATATATCCACAATTAGTTGACATTCCTTTTTCAAATCTTAAAGCAAAGCCACACATAGTTCATAACATGATGGTACCTTAAATCCTGAACCTATTCTTGTTGTAGCATCAATTACTTCTTGAAAATATGGTGAATTTAAAGCATTTAAAGGAATACATGAATGATACAATCATCTAGCTCATGCTCGTTTACATCGCAAAATAACATCCTTATCAACTATAAAGTTTTTTAGACTAGGTTGAGAACCAAGAGTAATTTTTGGAGAAAGATAAGAATCTATGTTAATAGTGTTTTTTTTTTCCTTTTTCTAATACTTGTATAGTTTCATTATCTCCAAAAGATATATCATGAGCTCCTTTATTTTTCTTTTTTCTTTTTTATTTGTTGTTGCAAACATTTTCCAATCATATCACGTTTTACAAGAAGCAATATTACCCTTAACACCAGTAAGTTGATCTTTTATTCTAAAAATTCCTCCCCATTTAAATATTATACCACAAAACATACTATATTGGATATTCCCATCAGATGCTTGAGAACAAGAAAATTAATCTCATGCTGGATTGGACTTATCATAAGTAGAGGATGATTACATATTTTCCATTATGATTTAACCTAAAAAGTATATAAAAAAATTGGGTATACTATTGTCAGGGAAAAAGTATACAACTTGTATATTTCTCATTATCAATTGTAATAAAGAAGATCAATAACAGTAGAATAAATACAGAAAAGACCAACAAATGTTACTTACTTATTAAACTTTGCTCTAGCAATTGCTTCGCCTCAAATAGAGTCATTGAAATATTGCTAGTTTTCAATTTTGGTGTTTTAGATCAACAAACTGAATAGTTGAAAGAATATATAACCCAACTATCAAAACCAGAAAGTGATAAGAAATGGAGTTTTAAATATTACAGAAATTTGTAAAGAAAAAATATGAATATTTAATTGAGGTCTTTAGAACATTGAAAAATATATATTTTGCTTGTAGGGTATATATATATGTGATTAAAATTCAACTCTACAAGTAGAATTTGTTCGTAGAACAATGAATACTGGTATATGAATGTATATATATATATATGAATAAAATTTAACTCCACGAGTAGAATTTGTTCTTAGAACAATGAATGTTGGTATATAAACGGAAGGATTACTAATAAAATACTAAAGAAGATTAGGGCTTTAATAGTTTCAAACAATAAAATTAGATAAAAGGAAAAAGAAAGATATTATTGACATATAATCTTATTTTCCTTTAAGAACTACCCCTAATTCTCAACATAGTTTTAAAAGTATTTTAGTTGACAAGGATGTTATTTTGCAATGTAAACAAGCATGTGTTAAATGGTTCTATCGTTCATATATTCTTTTAAATACTTTAAGTTCACACCAATTTTTAAGAAGCAATCGATGCTATAACAAAAATTGGTCTAAGATTTAAGACACCTTCTTATTATGAAATTCATGCGTCTTTGCTTTAAAAGTTAAACAAGAAATATCAACTAATTATGGATATACATAAGTTTAGTTGGGAATGATAAGATGCACTAAATTCACACCTGTTTTCAAGGAGCGATAAATACTACAACAAAGATAAATTCAAGATTTAAGATACCTTCTTATTATGAAATTCATGTGACTTTGCTTTAAGGTTTAAAAAAGAAATATCAACTGGATGTGGATACATATAAGTCTAGCTGAAAACAATATGATGCATTATTATGGCAGATGAGTAGACTGATCAAAGACAAATAACTTTGATTAGTTTCTTAGTTTATTATAATATTGAAACAACTTTTATCATATCTTTTGATGCTTTTAACATAGTAAAATTCCTCATACTTTATTTGAATTATTTTGTAAAATTATCGAGTGGGTTGGACAAAAAAAATGGTACTTTACGTTATAGATAATGCAAATAATTAGATATCAATCAAGTACTTGTTACAATCATAGTATGAGCATATTTATTAATATCAATACGTTGCTCAATGTATAAATATTATTTTAAAAGATAATGGTTATATGGACCATATTTCGAATCTTGCTTCGCATGCATCCTAGATCACATTTTTTGTGCTTAATCATATTACATTTGTTCTTAGTTAAGAAAGCAAAAAGATTGGGTTAAATTGTACATCCTATTGCTATTAAGTACAGAACTACATTTATTATTTTGAAAATTGTTTTTGATCATAACTAAGTACTTCAAAAGTTAAGTGATAAGTAAGCATTTTTCAAGTCATAAATAATCAAATGATGCGAAAGAAAAAGATGTCTATATTGTTATTTTAGATAATAAATTTGGGAATGCCTTCTTGATTATTGTAAAAAATGTGATTCCACTTATAAGGTTGTTAACAATCGTTGACTCAAATGAGAAGTCATGTTTAGGAAATTCCACTTATAAGGTTGTTAAAGATTGTTGACTTATATGAATCTTTCTAAAGGGAATGAGAAATTGTATAAGCCTTGTATAGATATTCTTGATGGATAATGGGATAATCATTTTACTCAAATGATACACTTATTAGCTTATTTTCTTAATCCTTAATGCTTATATTTGGGAGATGCATGTGCAAATGGTATTATATGCAGTCTTTTTTATATAATTAAATTTAAGGTATTTTTTCTAACGAAGAGCAATCAAATTAAACAAATGAAATTTAATTGTATTGTAAAGATTTAGGGAGTTTTGTTAGATCTTCTATAAAGAGATAATTTTTTTATGATGAAATAAATGCAGACAAATAAGTTTTATATTTTTAATTCATCCTTTAATTATTAAAATATATTTTTATTCCTTGTCATTATTAATTAAAAATATAGATGAGTGATAGAGATTATTTGATGAAAGTGCCTCAATATTGAGAAATTTTATTATTAGATTATTGATAAATGCTTAATAGACTGTGTTTTTATTCCTATATTTAGTGTGTTTTACTTGATTATTTGAGAGTTTTTTGTTTTACTTACTCAGTTTTTAGTGTGTTATTAGGACTTAATTGCCTTCATATATCAAAATGGGAAGAATTAAGGTAAAATCAAGACAAAAACCGGAAGGGTTAGAGTTGTTTTAGAGGGACATACCTGTGCTAATTGAGGACATGCCAATATAAGTAATGTATATATAGTTGTGTCAAGGGCTTTGTAAATGCCTGTGAGCTTCAAAGACATTGTTTCGCCCGTATGAAGGTGCACACACTCGTATCAGAAATTACTGTGTCGTATCAGACTCCAGTATTAGTCGGTACTAGTTAAAACCATTGATTCCTACTGATGTCAACCAGAATCTGAAATACTAATAAGGTACCAATTTGAAATACAAAATTTGGAAAATTTTGTGATCAAATTGTAAAAAGCCTAAATTTGTCATAAAATCTAGCCTTAGATTTACACAAAATCAAATTGTAAAAATCCATTAACGTTTCGTGAGATCATATCAGAGAAAAGGGAATATAAAGGATTCTCTTCTTTTTAGTTCTTTTTACGAACTTTTGGTTTTGGTTTCCATATTTGTGAACAAAATTTGTTTAGTGCCTATTTACGATGAACCTAAGTTGAGATAGATCTTGTGATTTGATTATCTATTTACCACAATTTGATTATAGACTTATTATGACTCAATTATTTGTTTTAAGTATTGAATTAATTTGTCTGATATATTAGTCCAATATATGATTTTATATAATTGAGATTGACAAATACTTTTGTATGAATAGATTTATCATAATTAGCATTTACATGAAAACCTAAAGATAGGGCGACATAAATTCTCTCAGTTAGAATCAAATCTAATAGTAAAATTTCACAATCGATTAATGCAATATTAGTAGTTTTAGCTAGAAAGAGATTTCAATTAATCAACCGATAATTAGTTGTTACATGATTAGTTTTAAATAAAATCGTTTAAAATATTAAAGATTCAAATAACTTATTTTACGTTACTTATAATATGAGGATGAAGAATATGCATTTTATTGAACTAAATTTGCATTATTATTATTATTATTTTGAATTTGTAATTTCTCTATTATATATCTAGAGTGTTTAGTAAAAAGAGAGTATGTGATCCGATTAATATTAATTGTATTAACAATGCTTATTTTTATATTGAAGAAAAAGAAACATTAATTGATCTTGTTTATATTGAACTTAAAAAGATGATTCATAAATAAAATGAATTTGTTACAATGAATAAGTTAAAAAATATCCCATGGTCATTTGATATTTATTTTAGATAAGCTTAAATTTTTTTAATATAATGTATTGCAATAAATGCAGTGATAATGAAGAAATGTAAGCTCCTTTAAAATCACAAATTTATTAGTTTAATTTTTATAATAGATTCACCTTTTAATTAATGATTTGAGATCAAATTTAATTTATATTTGACAGATAGAGTCTTTTGTTTCTAATTAATATTAAAAAATTATATAAATTTAAAATATAAATAACCTTTTAACTTATTTGATTTTTCTCGTATTGCATATTATCTACGAAATGAGTGTCATCGGCCTGCATGTGGAGTACAAGGTGGCGTGCTGTATGTCCTTTGGAAAAGTATTGGAAGGAAATTGTTTAAAAGTCTCCAGATGGCTATGGAAATGTTCAACGGTTGAAGCTGTGCCAGGAAGAAGATCAAGATAAAGCCGAAGAAAGTCAGAAACAAAGAAAGCACACAAATTTAAATAATTGAATCCAAATCATACTGAATCAAAACAAGTTATCTGTGTTGGCATTATGAATTCTTAAATCCTTTGGACTGCCACATATTAGGCATTTGGCAAAATTTGGTAAAGAAAGACACGGAAACCGTCAAATGTTTGCTGATACCACACGTTTCATATTCTATCCTTTTCGTCTTAAATAGGCCGCAAGTCATTCTAATATCCAATTTGATAATGTAATTTACTTTGGGATAATGTAATTTAATATCCAATTTGATAATTATTGTATGAATTTGGAGCACATAACAAGAGAATTTTAAATGTTACTACTAAGTAAAGCATAAATCATGATAATTATCAAATATTTCCATTTTTGTATTAGAATATTTTTAGTTTATAAATCATTGTTAAGATCTCTTATTACATGTTATATATGAAAATGAATACCTAAATTATTAAATTACATTAGCGTAAATTTAGGTAATGTTATGCCCATCGCATCAGCATGAACTTCTATGAAGCACTCATCTCCCCCACAAAATTTGACTCCTCTTAACTGCCAAACTAATCGACCATTTTTATGCTTTTGAGAATTCTATCGCAAATTGTATGTCCACATATTTGTTTGTAGTGATCTTATCATATCTTGCTAAACTACAAAGTACAGACGTTATCAGTTTTTAATGTCACCATCGTAGGTAAAAGTCAAGATCTTATGATATAAATATAAAGAGGAGCACATGCCATGAACCTTCAATGTAAGCAATCTCATAACGTTTATTTGAAAGTTCAACCCCTGAAACGCTTTCTTCTTAGATTGCAATGGAGAAATCTGGATATGGTCGTGATGGCATTTACAGGTCTACGAGACCTACTCTCGTCGTCCCTAAAGATCCCAATTTGTCTATGGTTTCCTTTTTGTTTAGGAATTCCAGTTCTTACTCCCACAAACCAGCTCTTGTTGATGCTGATTCATCAATCACATTATCTTTTGCAGAGTTCAAATCCACCGTTATCAAGGTCGCTCATGGCTTACGCCATCTGGGTATCTCTAAAAACGATGTGGTTCTCATCTTTTCTCCTAATTCATATCAATTCCCTATCTGTTTTTTGGCCATCACATCAATTGGTGCAATTGCAACAACCGCCAATCCTCTGTACACAACAACCGAACTGTCTAAACAGATAAAAGACGCAAATCCCAAGTTGGTCATCACAGTTCCCGAGTTATGGAGCAAAGTTAAAGTCTTCAATTTACCAACTGTTTTCCTAGGTCCTAAGGAACCTGTTTCTGCAATTCCCAATTCAGGAATCCGAAGTTTTCATGATCTAGTTCAGTTGGGAGGGTCAAAATCCGTATTCCCTGCGTGTAATGTGAAGCAAACTGATGTAGCCGCGCTTCTATATTCTTCAGGAACGACTGGGATGAGTAAAGGAGTTATCTTGACTCATGGGAATTTCATCGCTGCGTCACTAATGATCGCTATGGACCAAGAAGTGGCTGGTGAAATGCACCACGTGTTTCTCTGTTTCTTGCCCATGTTTCATGTTTTTGGCTTGGCAGTGATCACTTACTCGCAGTTGCAGAAGGGCAGTACGCTTGTTTCAATGGGGAAGTTCGATTTCGAAATGGTTTTGAGGGCTGTGGAGAAGTATCGAGTGACTAATATGTGGGCTGTGCCTCCCATAATCCTGGCTTTGGCTAAACAGGTTTCTGTTCTTAAAAAGTACGATCTTTCTTCGCTACAGCATATTGGATCTGGTGCAGCTCCTCTGGGGAAAGAATTGATGCTAGAATGTGCCAGAAACTTTCCGCATGCTCAGATTGTGCAGGTAGTTACCAATATCTTTGATTGAGGTGTGAACCTCAGATTTACTTGAAACAACTTGTATTTTCATCATGAAACTAAACCTAACTGCTGCTTCTCTGTTTTTTCAGGGTTATGGTATGACTGAAACCTGTGGCATCATTTCGATGGAAAATCCTAGGGTGGGTGTCCGGCATACTGGGTCAGCTGGAACACTTGCTGCAGGAGTGGAATCACAAGTAGTTAGTGTGGACACTTTGAAGCCTCTTCCTCCTAACCAATTAGGGGAAATATGGGTCCGTGGACCCAATATGATGCGAGGTGTGAATCACAACGTCCATTATTCTTCTCAACTTCTGATTGAGTTTCGGTTTGCTATAACAGTAACCCACTTAAGCTACAGTAATCTTTATAGGAGAATCAACTGTACTATCTTGTCTTTGTTATCTACTATTTGCTGTAATCACTTTCCCCTTTCCTTAACTTTTTAAAGTTCCTTTGGCAAGAGATAGAAAGCATTTGCCTCCGTAATTGTCTTAGCTTTTCGGATGTGGTGAGTAGGTTTATCAGACTTCTTCCAGGCCATTTCATCTCTTATCATGTTTGAAATCCATTACAGGTTATTTAAATAGTCCACAGGCCACTAAGCAGACCATAGATAATAATGGTTGGGTACACACAGGAGATATGGGGTACTTTGACGAGGATGGACTTCTCTTTGTTGTTGATAGAATTAAAGAACTCATAAAGTACAAAGGTTTCCAGGTAAGTGTTCCTCCCAGAGTAAACACTGAATGTGCTTCAAGTAATTTATTGATGGATATGGATAGTTAATAATATTTTAAATCATAGAAAAAATTTAAATGAAAATTTCTTTATTTGACAATAAAAACTAATAATTGTTAGCAATGTAATTAGTAAAAAATATCGAATATACTTTGATGATTTGGCATTAGTGGCACTGGCAACTATTTGACCATTTTGTTACTTGGTTACTTCCTGCTAGGTTGCACCAGCTGAGCTTGAAGGCCTGCTTGTGTCTCACCCTGAAATATTGGATGCTGTTGTGATCCCGTAAGTTGCATATACATTCGTTTATACTTGGATGAAATAACTAAATCCAAATAAATAGCATGATTTTAGGTTCTCTCACAAGTTCATCCCAATGATGTTTTGGTGACACAATCTGTAGATTTCCGGATGCTGAGGCTGGTGAGGTTCCAGCAGCATATGTTGTGCGCTCGCCCAAGAGTTCACTTACTGAAGAAGACGTAAAGAAATTTATTGCGGATCAGGTAAACGATTGTTTAGGGATACTTGGCGCACTGTTACAGTAACATGAATTCTCAGGGTCACGGGTCCTGCATCATCGGCTTCAGTCTTTTCCTAAACTATACTATTATGCGTTTGCTTCCAATTTAAAATATGTAATCTGATTCTTCAAGCTGTGGCTGAACTCCTATATGCTTGAATCAGGGGGAAAATGATATGGAAGCAGTAAATTAAGGGGAAAAAAAAAAAGATAGATTCATAAACGCAATGAGAAGAATATGCTTATATCTTTTTCTTTTTTTAATTTTATTGTGTGAGGGATCGATCTATCATTCATTTGTCGAAGCATTTACCATGTAAAAGAATACTTTTAACATTTGGATTTTGAAAGGCTCAACACTCAGGAACGGCCTTGAGTGTGTATTTAACACTTTTTTGGTTTTTGCAGGTTGCACCTTTCAAAAAATTGCGTAGAGTGACATTCATTAACAGCGTCCCCAAATCTGCTTCAGGAAAAATCCTGAGGAGAGAGCTCATTGAAAAAGTCAAATCCAAGTTATGATGATGTATATTTATTTCCAAAGCAACAATTCGTTGTTAGACATCGGGACTTCTCATAAGATAACCAGAATTCCAAGTTAATAGCAGAACAAGACAGTCTGATTCTTTCATGGCATAACTCAGACTCGGGAAGTAATTTTGAGTCATACTTTGGTGTGTTTAACTATAATACGATTAAATGAAGAAAAAAATAATGCAATGTTGATTTCATTCCCTAGTACTATTCGACCATCATATTTCAATTACCATCCAAACCAATCATGAATTGTACTTCTTGTTTATCTTTGAGTGCATTTTATTTCCTTTTACATTGCACTCTATTTTCTATACCAATCTGAGATTGTTTTATGGATGAAAAAACATGGTAGATACTGTTCAAATTACTAAAAACTTGGTCAAAGATTTGGAATACAATTTTGACCGGTTTACAAAGTTTTGCATCCAATTGAATTGGAAAATATTTTACAGAAATCATAAGTTACGTTGTCTAAAGAAAGAACGGAAACTTTTGAATTACTACTAGAAGATTCTCTTCTCTCCAATTGAAAATATTAATCGTTAACTCATATCGTGTAGGACAAATTTTGTTCTTTCTCATAAAGTTGAACAACTATTAATTGCATGTTTCGATTTTTCAATAACTTATCATTTAAGTTACGTAATTTAATTCAAATAAAAACAATAAAGCGGCTTAATAAATAATCTAAATCAATAGGTCAAAGTCCAGGCGAAAAAGGATCTCAATCAGTATAGACTGGACCCATATCAGGCCTGTGATAGGAAAGCCTGATATGAAAGTTATATGTAAAGATTAAGGTCTTCTGCAGTTGCTCATATATCAATCGTAAGCACAAGGATTCTCTAATTTGTTAAGAGAGCTTACATTTTAAAAAAATTGTAGAAACACTTTACCCACTTTCTGGAGAGCAGTTCCCATAAAGACGACGATGGATTCACACTCGTTTCGGCTTCAAAAAGCTCGTTTGAAGTTATAGAGACCAAAATTGGGTATTTTTTTTGCATTTATTCGTTTCTTGCCCTTTCACGTTCGATCTGGGATACATAACTAAGGTGACATTATGTATTACACATGATATCAGAGTGGTGACGTGATCAAGTGGTTAAAAACGAAGATTTTTTGATTTTCTCTCTATAAGGTTTTCGGAGATTTAACTTCTGTTTCTCAGTTTTTTCTTGCTTTTTATTGCATAAAAGTAGTATACATGTGTTTAACCTTGAGAAACAAGGTAAAAACGAGCCTGAGAGCGTGAAAAATGGGCCCGAAACTCACTAGAAATTGTCATTTTTTGATTGGAACGACGGAGACCTTTGGGCGCTTATGTGCCAAACACTAGTCAACACGTGTGGACACTGATTTTATTGATTAAAAAGGCGATTGTAAAATGATAGTTTAAATAAGCACAAATGTAGGATAACAGTGATACTCAAAGCTAATACGAAGAAGTAAACAGAGAATGTATTGAACTCTGCGGAGATAACCAAGGTTGATATGGTCATACGGACGAATAGGCCATCTCCATCTACATCCATAAGCTCGAGAGCTCATAAAGCAGCCTATTAAGCCTGGGATCAATCTAACAAATTATGTCAGATGACCATTAAGAGATCCATACCTGACCATCTGCTAAATGGACTTCCGGACACAGACATAGCGAAGGAGTTTCTTGGTATGTCTCCCAGAGGTACACAGTCTCACTTAATGTTGAGACAAGTGTCCTGATGAAAGAATTATTCTCCATGAGATATACAGGAGAAGGGGGAGTAATGAAGTACATATCGAGAATAATTCATCTTCACGGTAGACTGAAGATGTTAAACATTCATCCCTTTGATGTCTTCATTGTTCACCATACTCTAAACATACTCCCTCCAAAGTTTAGTAATCTGGCGATGACATATTATTCACTAGATAAGGACTAAGAATTCAACACTTTGATAGTCCATTGCGTTGTTGAGGAGGAGAAACTCAAGTTTGCTACTCCTATAACCCTCGAAGAAACTAAAGGGAAGGCAAAGATGAAACCCGCTAAGTTCAAATGTAGAAAGGCCAAATCTTCTCCACATGCTGATGTTAATCAAACCAGTGCTGGTAAAGGACCGCATGACATAAAGAAACCAACAATATAAGGCCTAAAAGGAATGACTGAGACCATCAGGTAACTCTTTGGCTTATCAATTTATGAATCTCCGATAGTCACGTTAAGTACTTGGTGGCTATTTATAGTGGAGCATCTAATTAAGGTGCTTCCAAAATGCAAGGGTTCATATCCATGATAAAGTCAAATAAAGAGAAGGATGAACTGATGGTTCATAGAAATGAATAAGTAGAAGTGATATCTATGGGGAATGTATGTACTAAACCTTATAGTAAGGTTCATTTGGGTTTTACATGACTCATTTTATATGTGATCTTTTGATCAATTTTGGACAAAAAGGGTTAATGTTTTTTATTTAATGCTTCTGTTGTATAGTTGTTGTTTAATGTAAAATATAATGGTACAACTTTCTTGTCATATGGTTTGTATAGAATGTATCTTACCCCGAATTAAATATATGATTCTTCATATCTTGCCAAACAAGTTATGAAATGAAAAACCCTGATGAATGAGAAGTCATATATGGTGTGACATAAAAGTTTAAGTCACATTTCCAAAGCTAGGGTTGAGAGATTGATCAAGGAAAACATTTCTCAATTCTAGATTGTGATGATCTAGGAACATGTGTTGACTATTGTAGGGATAAGTTGACTAATAAGGATATTGAGGTTAAATTATGCTTCTGACTTGTTGAGTCTGATACATAAAGATATCAGTAGACCTTACACGGCTGCATTATGTAATTTTAAATGTATTTTGACATTTGTAGATGATCATTCCCATTACAATTATGTGTTCTTGCTTAAAGGTTGAAGGTTGGGAACCAATTGGAAAAATTTATCAAGATAGTCATGTTTGACCGTGGAGGAAAATATCATTACAAACATGGTGTTTCAACATTTTAAAAGGTCCATTTGCCAGATGTTTGGAATCAGTTATAATAGTGATTTAATTCACTATGTTGAATAGTTCTAACCTAAATGGTGTGTTGCCGAAAGGCATAACCGCACCCTAAAGAACTTGAAGAAGTCAATGTAGAACAGGGCTATTCTACTTGATTATCTAAAAGTGTGAAAATCCAATCTTGCACACATTTGTGTATGGGTCTGCCCTACTAAGATAGTATAATCCTTATAAAGAAAACTTGCATGCTCGTTTCGTTCATTGCTATTTAGTATGATATCTCGACCATTTTAAGGCTACAACTTTTATTGTATAGAAGGTGGGACCAGAAAAGTGGAATCACAAATAACTAAAATTTTGAAATACAATGTCTATAATGATGGTGGACTCTTTGTCTCTTCGGATGATAGCAGAGCGGATACTATAGTTATCATGTACCCACTACTCATACAGTTAGATCTGATGGATCTAGGTCTCTGTACCATGACTGTATAAGAACAAGAATCAATACATGTACACACAGTGGTTCCTGGAGGTATAAGATCTAATACAGTTAGGTAAATCCACTAGAGTGAGATGACCTGTTATCCCAACTGATTTCATAGTCTATCAGGTGAGCATGACTATGCTATTATACATGTTACAAATCCATTTACTTTTACAGAAGCTGTTTCTGGATCTAAAGCAGATATATGGTGGGATGTAATGACTAATGAGATGTGAGCCATGAAGCATAGTAAGGTTTGAGAGCTAGTTAATTTGCATCAGAACTACAAACTCGTCAGTTGTAAATTAAGTTTTTAGACCTAAACGATTTCGAAATAAAGTTCAACAATTTATGGGCTTGCTTAGTTGCTTAGTGATTTACTAAGGGAAAAAGGTTGACTTTATGTTACCTTTTCTCTCGTATCCTCGTAGGATACATTTTGAGTTATTAAGGCAATTATAGCTCATGATGATATAGAGTTATATCAGATAACTGTCAAAACCACTTTCTTGAATAAAGACCTTTATGAAGTGGTCTATATGGTATAATATGAAGGATTTTAGGATCCAGATAGAACTGACATAGTTTCCACGTTAAGCAGATCAACATATAATTTATATCAAACCTCCTAAAAGTGATACCTTATAGTTGATGAGGTTATGACCTCTTTCAGCTTCATGAAAAATAAAGTTAAAAAGATGCTTGTACTATGAGATCAAGGGGAGCAAAATTATCTTCATATTACTGCCTGTGGATGATATATTGCTCACGTCAAATTACTTGATCATGTTGTATAAGATTAAACAACTTTTTGGTCAAAAACTTTAACATGAAAGACCTTGGCGTAGCATCTTTTGTCCTAAGTATTCAAATTCACCGGGACAAATCTTAACACTTATCAGGCCTCTCATAAAATGCATATATTAAATATATGTTACAAAGATTTAATACGATTAACAGTAAACCTATCTTAGCACCTACCTTTCATAGCGAGAGATAATCTTTGGCACAATATCCAAAGAATAAAGTAAAGAAAGAGATTATGAGTAATGTTCCGTATACTAGTACGGTTGATAGCCTATTGTATGCTTAGCTATATATTAGGCGGGACATTGCATTGATTGTTTGAATGTTTGGTCAATATTTGGTTAATCTAGGTGTAGACCATTGATATGCAGTCTAGCGAGTGTTGAGATACTTAAAGGAACTAAGGATTATATGTTGACATATAGCACAGTCAACATACTAAACCGCGTAGGGAATTCAGATTCAGATTTTAGCCATGTGTTCGGATGATCGAAAGTTCACTTAAGGTTACAATTTTAAATTTGCAAATGGTACAATGTCATGAAAGTGTGTCAGGAGTAACTTCATCGACTATATATGCAGAGTGTATGTTATGGGGCTGCTTCACAGATGATTTAGTTCAGAAACTTGATTTTTGAGTTGTCTAGGTTGATTCAGTAGCTAGACCCATCCGGTTGTACTGTGGTAATCTTCTTGTTATGTTGTTTAATAAAAAAAAGAATATCGCAGGGCCTTAACATTTAAAGGTCAATTATTTGGCCATAAAGGTGTTGATACGAAAATGTGACATTTAAGATTTGGAGCATTTAAGGACTTAGGAAATGTTAGTCGATCCTTTAACCAAAGGACTTCACCCATTTGTGTTTGTGCACAAATATACAATATGGGTGTTTTGACACTGTTAGTTAATGGATCGTTATGTTTGCTTCAAGTACATTTGTACATTTTGATGTATTATGATAGTATAATGGTTCATCGATAAAGATGGTCATCATTTATCCTCAGTAATTCGTGTTATCATATATTGCCATAATACATATAAAATTCTTAAGATTTGTGCCGATCTTAAGCATTTAAAGGCCATTGGGCATATATACTGATTGATCTTGAGCCTACGTCATTTTGACGCACGCAATTTTATACGGATATCTATAAAGTTTGACATGACATAGGGGATATGAGTTTTTAATCGAATAAAAATTCTTTAATATAGTTTAGCCTTCAGTTGGAAAACATAAAGGTTTTCTCTAATGCAGTTTAGCATTTGGTGAGATGATACAAGTTTTCACTAATGTTGTTTAGCATTCGGTGAGAGAAAACAGGATTTCTCTAATGCAGTTTGGTATATGTGGTTTAGCATAAAGTTGGAGAAATCGAGACCTACAAACGAAGATGATATAATTTAGATCATAAAGATTTCATCCTAGTTTGTCACACTCCATTTTTCCATTCATGTTAATGAGGTATTAGGTATACGTGATTGTATTGAATCTGTGTCATGCATGACACATGCATTTGATACTTTTTGGTATCGAAAGCCTTGCAGGACGGAATTATTTTATGGACTTTCATTATCTTTAGATCAAATGTTTTGTTTTTAATCATAGTCGACTAATTTAGTAGCGCGACTTAATTGAATTTTTAATTATTTTTAAACTTAGGTTAAAACTGAAATTAATGCTTGTCCAAGGGGGAGAATGTAAGACAATTTTGTCCTTTCTCATAAAATTGGACAACTATTAATTGTATTTTTCACTTTTTCAATAACTTAACGGTTAAGTTAAGTAATTTGACCCAGATAAAGATAATAAAGTGACCCAATAAATGATGTAAATCAATGGATCGAAGTCTAGGTGAAAAAAGGATCTCAATTAGTGTGGACCAAGCCCATTTCGAGCCTGTGATAGGGAAGCCTGATATGGAAGCTATATATAAAGGTTAAGGTTGCTTATAGTTACTCATATATCAATCGTAAGCATAAGGATTCTTTGACCAGTTAAGAGAGCTTACGGTTTGAAAAAACTATAGAAAGACCTTACTTGTGTCCCGAAGAGCAGTTCTCTTAAAGACGGCGGTGGATTCGTGCTTGTTTTGGCTTTGAAAATCTCGTTTGAAGTTATGGAGAATGAAATCAAGTATTTTCTGCATTTATTCGTTTCTTGCCCTTTCATGTTCGACTCAGGATATGTAACTAATGTACCATTACATATTACATATAGCACTACTTGTTTGGATCTTGGACTCAAAACAATTGGATGTTAAAAAAGTCTTCTTGTATGGAGATTAGAAGAGGGGATATACATGGAGCAATCGAAAGTTTTCAGAGCTAAAGATAAGAAAATTCTAGTTTACAAGTTGAAGAAAAGCCTATATGGGTTAAAATAACCTCCAAATTAAGTAGTGTTATCGGAAGTTTGATTTTTTTATGACGGGTCATGGTTACAAACAGACTTATGTTGATGCTTGTGCGTATTTTAAGAAATTCATAAGTAAGAACTTTATCATTCTTCTTCTATATGTTAATGATATATTGATTGTAGGTCAAGATGTTGAAAGAATCCAAAAATTGAAGGAATATTTGCTAAACCTTTTGATATAAAAGATTTGGGACCTACAAACTAGATTTTGGACATGGAGATCATAACTCAAGATAGGAAGAGCAGGAGATTGTGGTTATCTTTGGAGAGATATATTGAACGGATGTTAGAAAGGTTCAATGTGAAGCATACAAAGTCAGTTAGCATACCACTAACACCTCACTTCAAGCTGAATAAGTGCGCATATCCTTCAACAAAGAAAGGAGAAAGATGATAGGTCCTCTATTCTATACTTATCTACAATAGGTTTTTTATGTATGTAATATTGTGCATAAGGCCAAATATTGCATAGACTACTGAGATAGTAAGCAGATCTTTGTCTAATCCAGAAAATATTCACTTGAAAGCAGTGAAATAAACTTTAAGAAACTTGAGAGGTACTTCAAAATGGAGTTTGTGTTTTGGTAATGGGAAGTCAATTTTGGAAGGTTATATGGATACAAATATGGTTGGAGATCTTTATGGGAGAAAATTTACTTCAGGTTTTCTATTCAAGTTTTACAAGGGAGAGTCATTTCATAACAATCAAAGCTACAACAATGTATAGCTTTATCTATGAATGAAGTAGAGTATGTAGGTATAGTGGAAGCTCATAAGGGGGTGCTTTGGTTGAAAAAATTCTTTAAAGAGTAGGATGTGAGCAAGAAGACTACGTAGTATTTTGTGATAGTCAAAGTGCTATTGACTTTAGCAAAAATATTATATATCATTAATGCATAAAGCAGATAAATGTCAAATATTATTGGTTGAGGTCTGTGATTAAAGAGTAATAATTGATGTTAAAGAAGATTCGTACAACTATGATTAAAGAGTAATAATTGATGTTAAAGAAGATTCATACAAACTTGAATAATTCTAATTAATATGTTGACTCAAGCAGTTTTTAGAAGCAAACATGAGCTTTGTATTAAGCTTGTGAGGATGTCTCTCAAGTAGTTATTGAAGCATAGTGTCTTCCTATTAATTTGGGTTAAAGGGGGAAATTGATGAGTGTCAAACCCCATTTTATGATTTTCGGTAATTATTGACGCCTTTATAATGGTTCGTAGGATTGAAAAAAGAGTGGATGAAGCTCTTTTGGAGGAAACACAACCGTATAGGATGCTACATACTCGTGCCCTTAACGTGCACTACTATGTGGATTAATTGTGTAAGTCTCTAGAACCATGTGAAGGAACATGTGAAGAGTGAAGACATATAAGGTCGTATACACGCCCATGTGCATGACATATATGTCTGTGTGTACCGACCGTGCATCTCTCTGTAATTGTGTATATCAACAATTTAAGTGACACTAGAAGAGGCAAGGTCATTTACACGGTCGTGTATCTAATTGTGTATGCTGCAAAAAATCTAATTTGGGATATATAAAAAGAGAAGACATAGGTTTGTTCATTTGGAGGCGTAAAAATACTAAAAAGGGAAAGAAAACAAATAGTGACAACAAATAATTTGTTATTCTCATCTTTGTTTAATTGATTTTGAGATCGGTTAAGAGTTTGTTGATTTGCATATCAACTTTGTTTTCAATTATGAAATTTCATGAGATAACTTCTTGTTGTAAATGAGAGACCAAATTTTGTAAATTTTTATTGGTAATTGGTGAATTTGCTTGTAGGTTTAGTCTGTAATTTTACCTTTTAGTTTAGAAGGCTTTTTGCGTAAATCTTTGTGATTGATTCTTTATTGAGTATTTTTTTGTTACAAGGGATAAAAGACAAAACAAAACAAAATACACTCCACTCTATTCTGCATACCCCACTAACGCAGAGTTCTACGGTAGAGTGCTCCTTTCATATCTTGGTGGATGAAATCCATAACGATCATCGGAGGCTCCTGGAGAAGCTGCAGTCCTGGCTTGAATAAAAAGGCTTGAGTAGCCAGTCATCGGCACACCGGTTCCCTTCCCGATAGATATGCTGAATTTGCACCTCCTATGTTTGGCGAGTTAACCCTCCGATACCTGTCACCAAAGAATTAGTGTCAGACATAAGTATATTTGAAGAAAAAAGAATGTTGATAATCTCCAAAAAATCTGCTTCGAAGACCACATGTCGATAGCCAAGCGCCCATGCCAACATTTTTTTTCTCATACTAATGTTATCTAACTAAACTTGATTTAAGTACTTTGTTGTTGCTATCTAGTTGACTTTTGAAGAACTGCGTTCTTGTTCTTGTTTTATTGTCTCTCCTAACAAATATAAAGTTGTGACGAGATTATATAAATAGGCTGCAAAAACATAAGACTTTTAATATATTGTTGTTGAATCATGCGATTATGTTTAAGAACTTAGACTGGTTAGTTAAAGGTATAGACGTGATGCAGTAAAACTTACGAGAAGATGTTCAATTAGTAATCAAGTCTGAGGAAGTAATTTCTAATAAAAAGAATAAAGCAATGAGAAGGAAGGATGTTAAAGAATTCGAAATGGTAGATAGTTGTATATGTAATCTGTCACTGAAAAGACGTACGATCAGGTATGGACCGCATGGTATTACAAAATAAAAGAAAACATCGTTTAACTTCATCCAACAAATATTATTGATTTATATACTTATCTATTATAATTATTACTCATGAAATCCATACAAAAGAAACCACATTTTCCTAATAGAGACTTGGAAATACGAAGGGAAATTATGGAAATGAATTCCAATGCATAGGCTACCTTGTTTAAGGGTTTGAAGATATCTTATGTAGATCAAAATTAAATGCCCATAAATAGTTTGTATTTCAGAAGTTTCTTCAACTAATATGTCCAAAATTAACAAAGAAGCTGTAGATGTCTACTTACCCTTCTAGACTCAAGCCAGTATTCCTTGTAAGATGTTGTAGACTTTCTTACCGTTAAATTCTCCCATGAACATACGACACTTGCCTACTAGCTCGGAGGAAAATAGTACGTTAAATTCGAATGGACCAAGTGAAACACTCATTCTGCAACAGTCTGCGGTTTCAGGCTAAGATGAGTGTGGTCAAAAAGTGTTCAAACTGAAAAGTATTTCCTGTTTTGATCTCGAAATGCTCCAAATATCAGAAACATGGTTGGTTAATTATAGTAATATTACATAATATTACTTTATTACTAACGAAAATGCTTTCTGAATCATGCAATAACCCTGGTTAGGAGGAGTATATCCATGGAATGACCCTGGTTAACCTATATGGGAACTTATCCATAGAACAACCCTGGTCAACTTATACAGGAACTTTTTACTAGGATTAGCTGTATGTATAGTGATGTGTAACTGTTCTTCAGGTATATAACAGAAATCAGATTGCCCTACAGACAAGAATCATTAATTATATAGCTTTAGCTGACTGAGAGTGGATAGAAAGAAACTTTCCACAACTTGAAGAAAGAGACTAGTTAACATAGCAGACAATATATTTGATCCTCTCAATCAAATCTAGGGAATCTGTTGACATTTGAAAGGCTACTGAAATGTTATTTGGGGTTTACACACAGTATTCAATTCTTGTATAAACCTAGATTTTGTTCAATATTATTACTTTTCATTAGTATTTGGGGTTTACACACATTATTCAATTCTTGTATAAACCTAGATTTTGTTCAATATTATTACTTTTCATTTACTAATAAACTCCCCCTTTTGTTATCTGCGCCTACCATTGCTGACTCTAATTGCACTTTGCAAGCCTTTTAGAGTAAGACACGGAACTTATCTCAGGTTATGGTTCAATTGCCCGATCATCATAACATATATGTTTAAGATTAGAGGTCTAAAGAGAATACCGTTTTCCCCCTTACTTCATTAGACGTCTATTGTGCTTTCTCACGCAGTTCATTTGAAGACATAAAGGTTTGTTAAAAGGGTTGTAGAGATGAGCCACAGAAAGATAATCAGGTTAAAGTCTTCTTAGATAAAGGTTCACATAGAGAAAGCAACCTAGGGTTTATTAACCCAAGGGTACGAGCGTGAGTTTCGCTGAAGTCACAGTTCAGAGGACAAGTTCCGTTATTTCTTACAGCGTTTCCCTTTCTCGTATTTAGCCTAAAAATATGCATTATACTAGTCTAAATGTGTGTGGAGAGTGTGTTTGTGTCCGAAAGAGAGCAAGAGGAGACAGAAGTGTGTAGACTTGATGTATATTGACTTATTGAGAAGCCCTAGTTATAGAGAGTGGAGATTCGTATATCTATCCTTCTTCAAAATCCCTAAGAAACGCTCAGAGAGATCCTATGTTGGTAGATCGACAACCCGTACTCAGTACAATCCTTCAAATTGCTGAGCTTTCTACAAAGTTGTGATGAGCACCACAACATGGTCGATATCGGACTGTTCTACTTTGAAGACCCCAAATCGACATTCCTCTCTTACTTAGGTCGATAAAACTGTAGATGCTACCAAATAATAAGGTCTTAGATGTGCTTGAACATGCATATATAGATCTACCAGCTACACAAAGAAAATTCCGAGAAACAACGGGTTCATTTCGCGATGAAATTTAGATTAACAGCCAAAAATGGCACTGACCTGCGCCTACACCTGAAGTTAAGTGCTTCTTTTCCATCTTCGATGTGCTTGAACATGCATAAAGATCTGCGAGCTGCACGAAAAGAAATATAGAAACTACGGTTCATTTAGGAAATAAATTTAGACCAAAATGGCATTCACCTGCACCCACACCTGCACCTAAGTGCTTCTTTTCCATCTTCACTTGATCTTTGTATAGACTAAATGGATATGGAATTAAGAAAACTAGTAAGGTGCAGGTGCAAATGCAGATAAAGGCAACATATTGGAAAACCGCCTCATCCTGTGATACACAGCTTGTTATGTAGAAGGAAGGATTATATAAGAGAAGAGAAAGGAGCTGTTGAGAAGAATTCAAGTGGCAGAGAGGGATCGTGATTGCGAGGGAATATGGAATTGACAGGCACTATCTACTATAATTATCATCGTGGAAAAAGTAAAGGAACCTTAGCTATTTATGTCTGTCAGCCAGTACAACACAATTAGGAGACGGTCCCAAGCCCCACGTGAGACAAAGCCCCCCAAGCACGTGGCTTTTGGAGTTCCCGCTAATCAAACTTTGACACGTGAACAAATGCCATCTGACTATCCACTCCAATCGACAAGGTGGCCTCGTGGCCTCAACTGTCGCTCCTGTCTAGGAAGGAGATAGGGAGGAAAGTAGGGGCCAGCCAGTATCATGGGGTTTTTTCCCCTCTGCCAAACCCAAATCCAAAGGTCATCACAACAAAAACATTTCCCTAAATTGAAAAAAAAAATTGTGTTCTAGCTTTTCAATTAATGCCTTTCTTCTCTCTAACTCTTCTCGATATTACTTAAGACGACAGTACGCAGAGGCTATCCTGTCACTGGTCCCCCTCTCCTATTTTACCAGATCTTCTTCATTTCCCCTGAATAAGTCCACTGTTGTACATTTCTTTTGGGGCCGGCAGACCTGAGCTTTTTGGTTTGATTTTGCTAAATACCAAGTGGAGATTATCTAGCCTACGTCCAAGACTATACTGGCCAATAAGAATTCTTGGCTCTACGCCAAAGGTACCCTTTTGGATTAAGATTCAGATATAGTTTTAATTTATTAAAATACATAAAACAATATTTTCACATTTTAATAAAAGTCTCATTCAAACTAAATATCTTCTTTACTATTGTAATTTGGTTTGGTGCGTTTGTTGATAAAAATAATGTAACAAGTCACATCAATTAAACATTCATCAAAATTAAATAATGTAACTATAATATTCTGTGCTTTACAAATTATAACACTATCCTTATTCTCGATATGATGGATTCTGAAAGGTAAGTGATCGGAGACCTCATAAGCTGACGAGTGAAGTGCAAGAAAGATGCTTTCACTTAACGAGGAAAGGAAAATATATAACATGATGAATGCGAGATGTCTCAAGAAGAAGCTTGGACTTTGTTGTTTTTATAAAGGAATAAAAGTAACAAACTTTTTAACTTTATATTTTTTATTTTAACATATAATTTTAAAACTTTAAAGAAGACTTGACAAGTTAATACTAAACACATGTTGAGAAATGAGAAATAGCGTGTTTAAGCTGTAAATGCTCATCATTTTATGTACTGAAAACAGGTTTAGCATTGTGGTATTACTATATATATATAACAGAGTAGAGACCCTAAAGTTTGTATTCCCTCTATAGATTTTCTTTTTGTTTTTATAATTTAGTGTCTTCTATATATAATTAACTAACAATATTATGTAATGTTTCTAAGTAGGTTTGAAGTTGAATAATGAAAACGAGAGAGCACATAAAAAGTAAGAATTTCTTGTCTTATTAGTTGGTCCATGGAGTGAAAAGGATAGAGGAGATTAATGAACACGAGTCTGTTCACGTTTTTGTCGTGGTGTCTTTATTTTGAAAAGTTCCTATAGATTTTGAACAAAGCCTTAGCCAGAACGAATCAATTGTCAAATTAAACACTTAGCCATCGTTTTACGCACACTTGCAGATGTGGGACTCTCAATAATTTTCTCCACATAGGCACCCTAAATTGACTTTATTGACTCAAATTTATGGACGAATAATTATTTATTATTACAAATTTTAATTTAAAGTTGGACTGGTTGTTCTTTTCATAATAACAAAGAATATAAATCATGCTTATACGTGAAATTTGAAAAGATTAAATAATATGCAACTTTATTTGTAACTAATAAAAAGATTATTTTTAAATAACGTTTGGTGTACAAACGTGAAACTAAGGGCTTGTTTGGCAATACTGATTCTATCAATTGTTAACTGATAGCTGATTATATTAGCTGATTTGACCAGCAGATTGCATTAGCTGTTTGTTAGATATATTTGGTAAAATTAGTTGTTTAATATCAGCTCTTTATGTGTAAAATGAATTATGAGGACGTGATTTTAAAAAAATTATAAGGGTATAAATATTATATATCTTAGTATTTCGTTGAATATTCTTATAAGAATTTAGATTTAAAAAAAGTCACATTCACCTGTATTATTTCATCATCTATGAAATTTATACAACTCTTTTTATTTTTATTTTCGCTTAAGGTCAATATTTTATTTCTAAACTATAGCTGCATAAAATAATTATAAGAACAAGTATTATTCCTAAAACATAAGTATCTAGGAACCTCAATTAAAAAGTACAATTGACTTTTAATAGTTAAAATTTTAGTTGATTAATGAAAATGTTTTTATATAAGAATGTTTTTATTTTTAGCTGTTTATCTTAAATCAGCCATCGGATCTGCTACTCTCTAGCTGTTTGAAAAGTCCAACAGTTGAAGACAATCAATAAGCTATTTTAGTGGAATAGTTTTCTACTAAAGGCCTAAAGTTGACAATATTTTATTTTTATTTTTAATAATTTCGAAAGTGTAACACTAAAAAGAAAAGAAAAAAAAAAACGGAAGAAGATAAACTCTGGCGAGGACTCAATTTTCAACGGGGCTGTCGAGATTTGTCAAATTTAGTACGAAAGTATTTCGTTTCTTTTTTATAACATGACAGAACATTTATCTAACAAAGGAGAAATTACATACCTAACTACATGATTATATTTGGTCGTGATAGATCTCTTTCAAATGTTCCATCAATCACTAATTATTGTATATTTCTTTCGTTAAATATTTTTTTCATTTTTTATAAAAACTTGGTTCAGATAATCTTTAAATGAGCACAATTATTGTAATTATTGGTTCTTCTGTTCCTCTTATGACGAATACTTGTACATCACATAACGGATGTTTCTCTATTTTTGTTTCTTTATCCTAATTCGTGTTTCCATTTCCATTTCGAAATAAATGAAAATAATGATAAACGGCATAACATAACAAGAATATTATAAGAAAAGAAACAATGCAGGTACCAGTGCCTGTGATCAGTGATCACGAGCTGTTGAAAGCAACTGAAAGGGTGATGACTCGTATCAGTACTTGATCCAATCAAGGTGGGATTTTCACATCTGACATGGTTTGTTTGGCAGGATGTGTCGTGCATTGCATGTTAGCTTTTGTTTCGGCTACGATATTTTAATCATGTGCTAATAAAATATAATAAAAATTGTATTATTGAAACAGAAAATTTGTTTTCATCATGTATTTACTCCAAACTTTCCCGATGGGTGTGGGAAGAAAAGAAGGTGGCAACTGGCAACCAGCCAACCACTAAACAACAACTACACTTCTACAGTATAGCTTTTTGCTACAACTTTTGTTGATACGTCCAGTATTTTACCACTAAACAAACTTTCCATTTCTTTATTTTCTCCGCGACATGAACTTCAACATTTTTCAGACTGGAGTTAAGATAATCTTTTCTATTCGGGCCATGGCCCTGTCGAGGCCTCCCACGGTTTATAAAGCATGCAGAAGAAACGAGCTTTCCGCTAAATAATGGGTATAACATTTTGAATGGGATATTTTGAGATTTTTTTTAATTTAATGTAAGCTTTAGAATTATTAATTGAATAACTAATTTTTTAAAATTTTAATCAATTTTATAACGATATAATATTAATTAAATCTTTAAACCTTAAAATTCTTGCCTTACAGGTTTAACTTTTAGTCTAATTTTTAAAAGAATTTTGGATAACTCTTTTTATTTCTTTTGAAATTTTGGGTCATAATAGTGATCTTCAACGCAAATTTTAAGCCTGAATGAAGGTATCTGATGAAGTAACTTTTAGTGTAACTGTTGAATCTCAAATGATACTGAATCTATTTAGTACGTAAATCTTGTATTTGCGTGTTCAAGCCTTTGAGGTTCGAATCAGTGCGGCGAAGTAGTTTGTATTTGGGCAACTATGTTTTCAGTCTGCCGATTTAATACTTCTTCCACATGAGTTACAGGTTACAAAGTGTCTTGCAGGGACACTTGTGTAGTATTGAAAACGAGCGAGTTATCAATCTAGTCATCTCGTTTGTCTCTCTCTTTAAAGAAACTCTTTAATAGAGTGATTTAATGGCTGCATCATCAAACATGAAATTGTCTTCATCATCCTTGATTGGCATAATAGTGTCAATAAATTTTAAAAATTTTATATTCGACAAAAGATTTTATTATGGTCATGATAATGGGTCCTAACAACCGCAGCCTACTTTGAAATTGGAAGCTCAATTTTGAGGTCATGTAACCAGGCCAAGGCCCAGAAGTGGTCTAATTGTCCATTTCCGCAGCCAATGCTTGGACCATATTCAGGCCTAAATTCATCTTTCTCAAAGGGACCATACTATAATGCATGCCATAGGTTAGGCTTGCGAGGTCTCCTGTTATAGGGCTGAGGCTCCGTGGAACAGGCCTCGGGTTCTCATTTTAACGTGTTTTATAAACCTTAATTAATGCCATCCGGTCACTTAGCTCCGCCATCAAATGCAACAATTTGCAATCAGACGAAGAAATTTCGGGGAATTGTTCCCTCATGTCTCACATTATTTAGTGTAACGGGATTAAAATTTTTTATTTCGGTTATGATATTTTTATTAAATTATATTTATATATTTATGTAAATTTTATATAAATATATAAATAAAATTTATTTATAAAATAAAATTAAAATAAAATAATTAAAACAAAAGATTTGACGTGATTAAATTTATGGCAGTGGTAAACTTTATTCCAATAATTATGCCAAATCGCAAATTCTATAATTTACATAAATATATAAATAAAATTTCATAAAATAAAATAATTAAAACAAAAGATTTGACGTGAATAAATTTTGTTGTCGTTTTTGTAAAAAGAAAAACAAATAAGTAAAATGTATTTGGTTTATTCTGTTGTGATTTTTTGTTTCTGAAAATAAAAAAAATCACAACAATTTTACAGAAACCAGAAAACATCGTTTCTCTAAATTTTAACACCATGTTTTCTTCGATAGAAAAACAACATATCCTTATTTTCTATCTCGATTAATAATAATAATAGTACAAAATTTATAGTAATAAATAATAAATAATAATAATAATAAGATAATTAATTTGTATAATAAAATTAAAAAAATAAAAATAAATAATAATAATAATAATAATATTATTATTATTAACAATAAATAATAATATAATAATAAGAATAACTGATTAAATAATAATAATAATAATAATAACAACTCATTAAAAAT
>JANZLX010000008.1:5319572-5330108 GCA_025531955.1 Erythroxylum orinocense | reverse complement strand
CTTTTGATGTTACAGAATAAATTTGGTGCACTTTGACCCAATCCAAAATCATATTAACCCAACATTATCAAAAATTGTTGTGTGCTCTCCAAAAAAAATAAAAATTAGCTAGTTGTACTTACATGTTGCCGCTTGGAGGTCAGTTCACTTGAGAATTTACCATTGGATTATTTCGAAATGGATGTTGCAGTCATAAACAGAGGAGGCTATAGAAAACGAGCGGTATGAAAGCATTATCAAGTTGAGCTGTGTAGGCCTCCAATAAACCACTAACTATCACGGCTAGGAGGAGAGACGCCCAGTTCTGCATAAAGTAGAAATAGAAACATCATAAATACTACAGACGCTGATTGACTAGTTAATCAACTACGTCAGCATATTTAGGAAATGCCAATTTGGGGGTGAACAAAGACAAAAGACTACCTCACTAACCAACCGGGATACGAGAGAAATTAGCAGAAGATAAAGAAGTGCAAAATGTTGAGTTCTATCAAAAGATATAGAAAATAATATGATTTTTATGCAAGTTCCTTTGCAGTTAAACACTTCTTCTGGCACATATTCTGTTATAATCTTTTACAGAATGTGTAAGCCTTCAATTTCCACGTAAATCAGCCATACAGAGGACAACAAAACCTTCTCGTCAATCATAAAGAATGTATGGGTTAGTGAATAGAGAGAGAAACCTGCGTAAGAATATAACCAGTCGAGGCTAGAAGTGGAAGCAAAACTGAGCACGCAGCCAAAACTGAAGTTATACCAGCTGCAGTGCCTTCAATAGTTTTCTCTGTGTCAAAAACAGTTCTCACGCATTAGCAGGGTGTCTAAAAGATAGCCACCAGAGCAAGAACTTTTTCTCTCCCTTCATTCATTAACTTTCTTTTTCCAAGTAAAGCAAACACTTACTTCCAGTTTTCGACCACCTGAGTACACCATACTTGTGGCCAACCATTGATGCCTGAACACAAAAATCAAAAACCAAAAGATTAAATTATTCAAATATTCTACTCATTCACCAGATCAGTGATTATGCAAAAGAAGCATTACTCACCATTGTATCTCCGATTCCCAAGCTCAAAATTCCAGCAAAAGGTGCAAGGGGCCGATCATTATACCCCGAAGACATCCAAATAGGAATTGCACATCCCAACAACAGTGAAAAGTGGCTAAAGAAATTAAAAAAGCAACAAATGAAAGCAATTACTTATTTGAATCAAGTATAGTCATAAAGGGAAAAAAAAGTGAGGGAAATGAAAGTCATGCCTGACAATAAGGAGATCCGAGTCACGATGGTCTGTGAAAGCATTCATAAATTGATGTATGACTTGTCCAAAAGGCCAAATTTTCCAAACCTGATAGGTCATTAAGGAAAAAAAAACTCATTCACGCTTGTCATGAAATATATAGAATGTTTTCAAGAACAAATGTTAACATACTCAACGGCCTGTTTGGAAGAGGACACGAGTGAAATGCCTATTTTACATTTCCCGTTAGACAGCAATAAGGACCAACTTGCTTACACATTGGACTAGTCCACTTCTTCGAGCCAATCAAAGGCCAGGGGTCCATGTCAAGCCTAAAACATCTAGTATCCTACTAAACAGTTTTTTAATAATAATAATAGCACTTAATATAATGTCGTGCCCCACACTTGGGTGTCCATTATCTTATTAGCCTCAAGCATCATCATATAGGTTTACTTTTCAAAGTCTCAGATATGTCTTCAATTATTTTCCACATTTGTTCTGTCAAGTACACATCTAGGAACACTAATAAGAAGATGGTAAACTAGGGCAACACACAGTTAGTTACATGAATCCCCCATTAAAGTTTGTGAAATTAGTTATTTGTTGCACCAATGTTCGGAACAAAGTTCCATGCCTGGGTTCTTCATCAATAAACTAAATAGCTAATAAACCTGAAGCAGCCAAGATAAGCATGATTTAGAAATGCTTCTTTTCTGTTTCACTTTTCTTTTATAGAACAACTAACTCTACTCAAATTACAACCTATTCACAAGGAGCGAAACCTAAATGCTTGATTTTAGACATCTTCAACATGCAAACAAAATGCAAATTAAATATGAAAAAATCACAATAACATTTGGTGATTTTGACAACTTACTCGAATGATTTCTAATATCAGAAAAGCTGCCAGTGCTGCCCCAAATGCTAGACCGAGAAACTTTGGCTGCAATTGAAAGTCATGTTAGCTGACTACTTAAGCAAATCATTCCTAAAAGCATTTTCAGTAAATGAGAAATAACGGAGTAAAGATAAATCCTTTTTCACTCCTAATCACCTGGAAGATGACAGCAGGGGAAAACATTAAAACAGCCACGAGATGATAGTACTTCCGAAGAAGAATTCTTTCAATCTTACTATTCTTTGATATGTTGTAGAACCTCTGGACAGACACAAGTATCACACATACCCAGTAGATACACAGTGATAGCCTTTTGACTGGCTCTGAGAAAACAAATTTAACCACCCTGTTGAAAAGTTCAATAGAAGATATTCTGAATCTGGTGGATGTAACAGTAATACAACTATACAAGAAATCCAAATTTGCAGTCACAGTCAGTTTTGTGTCAAAGTACAAAGCATAATATCTCACACTTTGATAAAGTTTCAAATCTTGACAAATCATTTAATTATTTCATGAAACTTGCGCATTTCATAATATGTTGAAATCAAACCAGCACAAAGAAAACATAACTGAAACAATTACATAGGACCAGGTGGTTAGGTTAGTTGCAAGCCTGAACATCCAATGTATATGCGTCTCTCTGTCTCTATCTCTCTCTCTCCCCCTCTGTGTATGTGTGTGGGTGTGTGAGTACATGCGTGTGTGTGTGTGTGAGAGAGAGAGAGAGAGAGACAGAGAGCAGCAAACATAGTTTTACACTTCATAATTAGTTGAACCATCTGGTGCAAAAAGTATTCCTCCACATAATGCAATGGATATATGGTTAATGCAAGCACTAAGATTTATATTGAATTCAAAGTTCAGAGAAAAAATACCATAAATATGGATGCACATCAAAATCCTCAACGAGTTGCATCCACGATGGGCTGACCACAATTGTGATAAAACCAAGTAAGGCAAAGAATACAACAGATCGCCTTCCTTCACTGCATGCCCTTGCTCCACAATTGGATGAATTTCCAGGATAACGCATTATATGAAGCACGGATTTAAAGGCCATAGGCAGAATCAGAAGACCAAGAAGCAGTCCCTGGATTTACGGAACAACTTTCACTACCCAGCGATAATCAATTAAAAAGCTTAACATGTCCCATGCTGAGAATTTTCACAGATTAAAAATATACCTGAATGATAATACTGATCTCATTTCTCTTAGTTCCCGTTCGTACAGGGACCAACACTGATGGAGTCAAGTACCCATGAAACTGTTCACACAAAAAGCCATCACCAATATGATGTAAAAATACTTGGCTTAACCCAGGGAGAATAGCAAACTATCTTGTGCAGAAAAGCACTGGCCTTCTCAAATGTGCATGCCATCATGTCACCAAAGTAGAGCACAAGACTAGCAGTTACCAAAAGTGCTTCTCCTAGAAAAACAAGAGAACAGGAGTAATCACTGAACAGAGTCAACCATAAAAGATTTGCTTTCAATTTTCTAAAAGCATGATTATAGGCACAGAACTTCATCCTATAACCCAACATGTTCACTTAAATGCCACTCTGTTCTCATAATGTCAATGTGAGAGTTACGAATGAAAGAAGAAACAATCTATTGCAGCAAGACAGTAAATAAGATTATCAAACTGTATAACAGCAATGCAATAACAAACAACTCATAAGGTAATGATGCAATGTTCTAGCGTATCACAATTTTATCAAACTAAACATACATGAAAGAATACACCAAACATACCAATGGAAGCACATGACGGGAAAGTATTAAGTAGGTGCTGCAACAATATGAGAGAAGCACATCCATGAATAATAACCCACAGAAAATTCGACAGCAGGCCTGTAAAAGGTTAACTACAAAAATCAGCAAAGCTAAACAGTGACCTCCACCAACATTCTTCATTAGCCACTAAAAACTAAAGACATCAGTACTGTACACAACATACTCGAAATTTTGCTACCTCAGTCAACCGCCACACACAACTAAAAGAAAAAGGAAAGCATTTACATAGATAACTCGTGCAGAACTGAAGACTAACCGTTAAGGGATAAAAAGGAAAGTGCTGCATATAGAACAAAACAACTTGAGCCAAACTTGAATAACCAAACACTGAATGGAGGGCGTAGAGAATGTTTTGGTGAACATCGGACACTTATGCATAGGAATACCAATACAAAGAAGCTGGTAGCGGATGAGGCCCAGTATTCCAAGGCCAGGTAGTTAAGCTCTGCATGTAAATTGAAACATCATATGCACATACAAAATTAGGAGCAAAAAGAGGACATGTAAAAATGCTGGAAAAGGTCAAAGAACTGATTCCCTTAACATTATTTCAAAGACAAGATAACGCTGCAGGTGGAAGATAAAGTAAGCACTCTATGAATATCATAAGTTAAAATCAGTCTACAACTTGTCATACCCAGCTATGTACCCAAGATCAGCATTTAGTAGTAAGCTAAATAATTGAAGCTTAACTGATCAGAAAAAAATTCGTGGTTTGACTGCAAAACCAGTACCTTGGTGATTGGTTTGATGCAACAGCAACGCTCTTGACATCTGAATCAACTTGGCAATCATCAAAGCAGGCAATGTGACCGCACCTAGCAATATCCCAGACGAAGCACCAGCCCTATAATTTTGCAACAATTAAACCAATTATAATTCCGAACTTAATTACAAGGATTAGAAACGAAATTAACTAAAAACAGACATGGAAACCCTAGAGAAAAAGTACCTGGTTTTGAATAGAGAGAGAGAGGGAGAATTGTCGGAGAGGATCTCGACGGAGAAGGCAAAGAGGGAGAGAAGAGAGAGAGAAAGGCCATGGAGGAGAAGAGAGTAGGGAAGGGAGAAGAGGATGCAACCCACAAAAAGCGTGACCACGGCTCTCTCGCCGTTTAACAGCGGCGAGATAGACACGGCCATCAGATGGTATCCAATGTATATCCCAAACTCTAATCTTAGAAATTATAATTTGTAAGTCATCCGCAGAGAACGAGAGGGAGAGAAGGTGAGTGTTTTAGCGGGAATAGACTAGCTCCATCCTTCTTTCCTTAATATGTTTTTTGTTTTGACGAGTAAATCAATATGGACAAGTCAAAAACATTGGGTGCGTGAATTAGAAGTTGGCTCGATTAGGTGAGCCAGCCTCATCGTGTTTCATGCGGTTCTAAGCTGCCACGTTTTATTTCATCTGGAAAATGGTCGACGATATTACCCAATTCACCCTCATATTTCTTCAATTGAATGCTTCAAATCGACCAAAATTGAAGTCAAAGTCAAAGTTACAAAACAGCCTGACTACTACGAAATAAAAGTAACTGGTTTTGAATAATTGTGTAAAATTATAAAGATAGTTACATTGTTTCAATGTGGATACGATAATTTTATCATCAAAACAGAACCACCAGGAAGTAGTTCTTCTGTTACAATCTGAAAGAATGACGAAAAAGGAAAGTACAACCTGTAGCATGACAAAGCTAACAAGCCTTCTCTGCAGTTTCGTGTCACACATCTGGCACCAGCCAGTAGAAGGATCAACACGAAAGTCATTCTTCCGATATGATTTCTGTAACATAGTGTCAACTTTATATTCCACAGCTAGCAGCTTAAATTATTGAGACAATGTTCTCATCACACAAAAAGTTATCTGAAGATTAAGGAGCTCATAGATGTCAGCGAATTTTGGACGACTACAGGAAAAACCAATCTTACAATTGTCTATCTCTAATTCTCTATCAAGTTCTGCAGGAAAAGGTGTTTGATGGTGACAATATGACGAAAGCATATATTTGCACTTGCCGTGAGAGATGAAATCTCAAAAGGGCCAACCTTTCGCACGCGAATTTCTCCAGGAATTTTCTTTGCGACGGGCGACTCTGATCTCCAGAAACAGCCTGTATGCCTTGTCTACTTTATTTGAAGAAATTAGTTTTGTATTTAGCTTGCTACAAATAAGCTTGCTTGGGCAAAAGCCCTTCCGTAAAGATTCCTCCATAACACATATGGCACTTTCAAGTTGTCCTATGTTGCAAAGCCCATTGATAATATACTCATAAACTTCAATATCAGAAGAGTAGCCACTCCCTTGCATGTCATGCCATACATTCAACAGCATTCCACATTTTCCAAATCTAGATAGCCGCATCAGTAATAGCTTATAAGCTTTGAGTGATATCTTACAGCCCGCTTTTCTTGCTTTCTTATAGATCACCATTGCAGCATGGGGGGGACCAAAATGGCAAAGAGGTTCAATAAAAGAAGTTATTGTCCCTGTTGGAGGAACCATTCCTCGATTTAGCATTTCATCAAACATTTCCAGTGCGTCAGCCACTTTCCGGGCTTTGATAAAAGCAGATATCAGATTGGTATAAGTTTCAATGTTTGGATCACAATTATCCCGCATCATACCCTCATAAAACTTAATACACTCATCGAAATCTCCAATAGAAATAAAATTAGAAATCATCGAATTGTAAACACCAGCGTCTCGCACACAGCCACTCTCCTTCATATTTTGGAAAACCTTGACAGCATGTTCCATCCTATTAGATCTCCCTAATCCCTCAAGAAGATAACGAAAAGTCAAGCAATCGGGACTAAAACCATCTTTCCCCATTGCTTCAACAATTCTCTCAATTTCACTAACCCTGCCATATTTTGCCCACCCTCCGATAACTATATTATACGTCATAACATTAAATTTCACCTTGCCCTTAACTGAATTGAAGTACGAATTTGCTGCACCTACATGTGATCTTCTACACAGGCATTGCAAAAGAACATTCAAAGACTCAGTATTGCATTCAAATCCAAACTCTTGTGAGTTTCCTAATATCTGGACAGCTTTGTACACCCTACGAGCCCTAATTAAACTATCCATTAGAATTGATACTGTCTCCAAGTTGGGGTTCATACCTTTCGTCCTCAAATCTTGCACAACTTGCACCAAAAAATCAACAAACTTTCTTCTACCCAGTGCTTTAATGAGTACGTTGAAGCTATGAATGTTATTAGGTATCATAGGCTGCTTAACAGCCCAATTAAAGAAGATAACCATGGATTCCCCTCCTAAATTTCCTCTATTCAGCACTTTACCAACAAGGTCAAGACTCAAATCCACATCGACGCTCGATAAAGCACACTCAATCGCTGAAATTCCTTTTAATTTCTGCAGAAAAACACCTCTCAATCTTTCTTCCGGCAACAACAAGTGGTCCACACCTGTTCCAATTTCAAACACTTCATTCTTTGCATTTAACGGAGATGGGAATGTTTTGGTTTTGTGAGAAATTGGTAAAATACTGGAGAGTTCATCGAGAACGTGTTTTTCATCAAGTTTTTTGGATTGGTTCTCGATGCTACCACCTGGGTGGTGTGTAAGGTCTAAAGAGCTGAAATGAGAATTCAATGTCGAAGATGAACAAGAGAGAAGCTGGGGGAAGCGGTACCTCGTCGTTATAGCGAGGCGAGTGAAAAACCTGTGGCAACAAAACGCCATGAAAGCTTCTTTCTTGCAGGTGGTTCAAGGTCGGAGTCCGATTGCACCCAGTGGCCATCGCAGGGTTCCTGAAGCATCGTAGGTGGAATTCCGATTCCACACGAGGAACTCAACGGTGTCAAGTGCCATCGGTTTGTTGATTGATTAATTCATTCACCAATAGGAACTCAATTGCTGATGATTGCAGAGGTTGGGACTTGATTTTAAGACATAGAAAGATGGCAATTAAGGAAAACGATCTTTTTTTATTGTTATTTTGCAACGATCGTCTCTCTCTTTATTATAACAGTTGCGTTGAGCACGTGACACGTCCAAGAGAAAGCGGCAGAAGATTTATCCATGTAAATGACTAGCCATTCATATGAATATTACCAGAAAAGAAAAACAAATAACTTGATTTGCTGCTGCTTCTATACATTTCATAGCAGACCAAACTGGAGGGATCCCAAGAACAAAAAGACTGGAAATAGTACTTAGATTACAGAAATTCATCTAGAAGAAGAATTGTTCTTATACTGGTTATATCGACAAAACTTGAGTACTGACTCGTGCTTTCCTACGCGAAAATGCAGCACAACAAACACGAGAATACGATACACGATTGTCATTATAAGTAACACCAGTAGATTATGCCACTTGGAATTGCGGTCAGGAGATATGTCATATGCATTGCGGAGAGCCTGAAACCCAGAAATGGTCCTTACTTCCCCTACCGCAAATGAAGTTCCTAGGTACTCGTTCTCCAGAATTCCCTGTAAAATATCACATCAGCGCTGCAGTTTGCATTAAGTTACAATATTCTTTTCACAGTTTTTTTTAATAAATTGAAACCCCAAAAGCCTTTTTGAAAAACAGTAACAAACAAACAAACAGGGAGGCCTTGCACACAGAAACCTCCAGACTTGTAACTAAAAATCAAACTTGCCTGAATAGAGTAAGTGTGAAAAGCAATATAAGATACTGGATACATCCAAATTGGCCTTGGCAAAGCATTTCGGATTCTAAAATACCCTGCAGAAAGCATCATTACCACCTGAAAGCCACAAATTAGAAAAGTTCGATTACATGACAGCGAGACATGAATGGTGCTAATTTGAAGACGCCCAAGTCAATTCATACAGCTCAGACATACCAATTTGAATGATTTAGCTACAATTCTTTTACTTTTCCAAACTGTTCAAGTATAAATTGTGCTTGCGTGCATGCTGTGTGTTTGCCATATAAATACTATTATGTAAAAGAACATCCAAAGATATCAAACATTAAATCCTGATGAAAGCTCTTTCCTAGGAAATCCCATCTTGATGATATTATCCTCAACCAGCTCATGTAAACATGACCTAACAACTGTGTGTTATATTTGTGTCAAAGTTGAACTATATGTCAGCTCATGTAAACAGAAAAGAAGTATATTGTCAACAAACGCAACTTACGTGTAGGGATAATAGAGTCAAGACAGTCCAAAAGACTTGTTGCCAAAGCGAAATGACAACCATCATCAATCCTTCATTTACTAGGAGGCAAAGGAAGAAATTCAAAACAAAGTACATCAACAAGCTGAACTCATCTCGCAAGCCTATGAGGAAATAGAACACAAGGCTTGATGAAATGGAAATGAGAAACATAAATGGAATGCTTGCGAAAAGCTGCCCAAGTAGATAGACTAATGCTCCCGAATGCCTGTTTGATTCCTCACTGGCATATAACTGCAAAATTCAGAGCAGATTGAATTCAAAAACAAAGGTGACTCGCAGCTTATAAAGAGAAAAAGATTATTTTTTAAAAACTAGTTTCATGCTTAAGATCATTTCCTCAGTATAGTTCAAGGCTTTGAGCATATATTTTCTAAATTATAAACATCAAGTAAATTATGCCAGCATTTAAATATATTTGGCAGAGCAGAACTAAATAAGCTCAAAACACATATCAGACAGCAAGATGATGTAAGCATACAGACTGATTTAAGGATGAACACATTCTAATCGAGGAACAAAAAGTACATATGTAGTCCCAAGAGGGGCTGCAGGTGTACAGCACGAGTCATTCATTTCAATTCCCAAAATATACAATGGCTAACAACTTAATGAACTTCAAGAAAAAGTTCAAGCATCAGATTAGTGTATTTCAAGAATGCGATTAAAAAAGAGTATCTTGATATTTGAACAAGGCATATATATAAAGCTAAACAAGCGGTTAAATAGCTCAAAAAATGTAAATTCCCACAGCATATGTCAATAAGATTGCAAGTATGATAGTGATGAGCGAGTGAACATATTGCTTATGCTATGAAACTCTTGAGTACAACCACGCAGCACAGACAGACTCATTCCTTCCCCAGTTGCATCGGCAAATTCAGTTAACCATAAAATAAAGACATCACATCATTTTGCTCAATATACTATCACTGTAAGCATTTAGGTACAGTTAAATGAACAGTGGATACAGATCTATTATAGGATCTAAAATGGCTAGATAAGTTAATTGGCTTAAAGAGGTGAAATCACCAACAAAATCATGCTAACTCTCATTTAAGAAATAGAACTATAAGAAATTGATAAACCTGATACATACGAGGTTTTAAACATTTAACCATCACAGACTTGCTCTGGTAGCAAATAGATAGGAATACCTCCCCAATCCCCATCTACCAGGGTCCAAATTTTGATATATGCTTGAAGGGATTTTTACATAATTTTATATTTGCTGATGTGCCAAAAAGTAATAGTGCGTAGATATTTGAACAATCATTAAAGAAAAATAATACCTTGATCTCTTTCAGAAGTGCATGTACTCTTGCAATGCTTAGGAGAGACGTAAATGATACAAATACAAAGACAGCAGCAACCCTTGTCTGCAACATGAAAGGTTAAAC
>JANZLX010000008.1:5307119-5318046 GCA_025531955.1 Erythroxylum orinocense | reverse complement strand
TCCTCTTGACTGGTAAGATCAGGAAAAATAATTCTGTCATTTAGATTCAAATTCATGTTTTGATGACATAACCTAAAATCAAACTTGCCAATTAAGCATCGCAAAATAGTTGTAAAAGATAGATCTGTGCCAAAATTGTTAAAACTACCGCTCATTCCTCTTGACTGGTAAGATCAGGAAAAATAATTCTGTCATTTAGATTCAAATTCATGTTTTGATGACATAACCTAAAGTCAAACTTGCCAATTAAGCATCGCAAAATAGTTGTAATTTGTAAAAGATATTTTCATAAAATTCAGACAGTATTTTGACATAATCGCAGAAATATAATGCAAAAGTAAAATGAGTATGTATTCTTGTTCTACAAGACCAATTACTCAGTTTAACAAGACCCAAGAGAGTTAACAAAATACCAAATATTGATGAATACAAGCATGTATCAGAATCAAATAGAAGACCATACCTTTTCTGTGAGTCTCATTATCATAGTCTCAACTGCAGCAGCATCCGCCGATGACTTATAGGTTGCTTCTAGGGTACGTATTGCAACAGCTGTATCCATGTTGACTGATGAAAAATCACCATGGTCATCCTGTGAGAATGGTTCCATACGTGTTAATGGAATTTTGGAAAAGAATCCAAAATTGAAGAATATCGAAATTTCTCTAACAAATTTACACATGTATGGTGCATTGATAAACTTAGGAAAGAATCTAAAGTTGATATGTGCTTTTTCCATCATAACTGTACATAAAACACATGCAAAATCTGTAAATTTTAGAGAAGAATCCATAACTGATACAATAAAACATGTTTCCCACTGTCACAAACGCACTTAAGATGCTTAAAAATCTCTATTAAGTTATTCAAAAAAGGACCCAACAGTCTAGTAATTTGACCAGATTTGATTTACTTCATACAGGCATTAAAATTAATAGGACAACAATAAGTGAAGCAATACCTGAGAATTTTTGCACATTGCAATTATCCTGTCAAAATCTGTGTTTATTGCACGCAAGAAGTGATCGGACGGGCTTTGCATAATGGGGCAAGGAAATCCAGCATTTGAAAAATGCTTCACGAACATAATAAATGTTAGCATTGATGTACAATGATGCAGTTACTTGCAGCCATATGCCAAGAAAAGGAAGGAAGAGTGGAACTACCAAGTACTGGATAACTTCTTATGGTTCTTCAAAGTACAAGCCATAAAGCCATCATTAAATTCCAAATTAAATTCACATAGCATAGACAAAGAACTAGGTCCAAAGATTCTGTGTCATATACCTGCAGGCAGGCCAAAGTTTCTCCAAAAAATAGTGTATTTCCATTTGAAAGCAAGCAAATCCTATCAAAGAGGCCAAATACTTCTGTGCTGCTCTGATAAATCGTGAAGATAAGAGTGCACCCAGTGCTAGCAAGTTTTCTCAACGTAACCATCATCAAAAGCGCAGAAACACTGACAAAAGAAAAGTCACAAATCAAGAAAAAAAAAGGGAAAAAAATCAAATAATTTCCAAAAAGACTACTAGAGGTGCAGGACCCGTTAACACCTTTACTGTGGATCCTATTAGCTTGCATCGCTATGCAAGTAACAATTATACAAGGTACAATTTTCTGTCAAGACAATTACTTGATTCTATCCTTGCAACAAGAGCCAAATTTCTACGAATGCAATGGTTATATTCATTTTTCACCTTTGTCTCTCTACGTGCATAGTCAAAACTCAACCAACCACACAACATAAGTTACAAGTCAGCAATGCAATTAACTCACACCAGAGAATCCACAAGTTTTGCACTGTTGCTTTGTACAAAGTAACATATTTTGAGTAGGATCATTCACCTGAATGAAAATGGAGAGGAAAATGTACTGACCTGTCAAGATGATAAAGAGGCTCATCTATAAACAAGATATGTGGTCTCATCACAAGCTCTCGGGCAATGCTAACACGCCTTCTCTCACCCCTAGGAAGACCCTTCATGTAGCAGTGACCTCCTATCAGTTTGTTCCCATAATCAGTCAGAGACATGGCATGAATTGCATCCTCTACAACACTCTTTTTCTGGCAGAAGAAGCCTGGCAGTTGAAGCAATGCAGAGTAGTATAGATATTCTCGGACGGTGAGAGACCCAATCAGGGTAGTTTCCCTCTCAACAAAGCCCTAAAAGTAGAAGAGACTATTCATAATAAGAATTCAAACTTTATTGTGCTATGCAGAACTAAATTTTGGTTCATAACCGTAATTTCAAAGATAACTTTCTTTGCAATGGTGAAGAATTAGCTTCAAATATTATACAGGTGTTCCTCATCAGATATCCAGGCACGAAAAGAGAGTAAATTCCAAGCTCCCAAGCTTGATTCAATGCACTAGGCCCAAAAAGTTACAGTTTTGATCTTAAATTAAAGTGAACACCACTATGAAAAAAGATTATTGGGAAGGACCATATTGATCATGTAGGCTATATCGTTATAAAATTATAACAAAATTCCAAATGTAAATGATAGCTAAATAACAAACCAGATAGTTGCCACTAGGCTTACAAGATTTTCATATAAGAACTGAAATAGGAAAAAAGTAAAAGATAATTCAAAGAATTCCAGCTGTTTGCAGCGCAGATGCCAGAATGCAATGTGATTATCAATATAAGATGTGGATTAAAGTTATAGTAACAAAAAGACATAAATTAACTATTTATCAGATTTTATTATTTATTTGAAACCTTATTTAAGAATCTAATAATAGCCGATTCACATCCATAAGTAAACCAAAAGTTCGACTAGATTTGCCTATTACGAAAACAGTATTCAAGTCGGGCTTTCACTTAAAATTCAAAAGCAAAAGGCAGTATGGGCTTCAGCTTAACACCTCAATTACCAATTAGAACAATCAATGTGTATGAGTGGACCAGAATTTTAAAATGCATCAATATAACATTTTTCAGTTCACTTGAGAACGTATTTATTTGATTAAATATTACATAGAAATGAAGATGATGAGAGAATATAAAGAATTGTAGGTCCTAAAAGAAAAACTAAGTGCAGTACGGATCTTTCCAACCTTTATGTAGATTGAAAAAACAATATAATAGGAAGGGGAAACAAAAAGAAATGGCATTGGTGGAAAAGAAAATGTAAAGGAAATAACTATTACAGAAAATAAAGAGTAAAAAAACTTACATATGAGCCATATGGCATGTCCACATTTGTACCATTCACAAACACTTCACCGTACATTTTTGCTGAATGGGGCAATCTTCCTAAAAGGCACAGAAAGATACTCTATAAGTAACAAAGGTGGCATTTAAAACCTATGTTAAAGACCCTGAGGAAGAGCTTAGTAACTTACCTGCAATGGCCCTTAGCAGTGTGGACTTCCCTGACTTTGCTGGGCCCATTATTACTGTCATTGTCCCAGGCAATGCATAACCAGTAGAGCTCTTGACAACTTTGTCAGAGTATTTTCTTTTCCCTTTAATTGTAACAGTCAAATCCTTCCATACAACAGAAGCGCCTGCAATCTTCCTTGCAACAACTGCACCATCTGGTAATGGTGGCGAAGGCATTGAGCCACTGTTAAGCTTTGATAGAGATGGAGATGCTGGGGTGGTGACTGTAGTAGCAGCATTGATGGAGTCACCTCCTTCTTCTAACCTAACATTTATGTCTGTGTCGTCCCACTGTGGTGAATCTTCAAATGATATTGGCTGCCTAAGTGAACCAGGCTTCCGCAAGTAGAAAAAGTTACTTGAAGGCACCCTACTCGCGGGACTGCTTGCTGAAGATGAAGATGACCTATAGTTATCTGATTGAGACTGTATCTCTTCCATATTCTACTCCCACTTTTTGGGTCCTCAAATTGTTCAAACCAGCTTTCCAGCAATAACTGACGTGTCAGCTCAGTCACCTTCTCTCCAATTTAACCATTCACATTATGAAACTAACTTGATAACTGTTACCATCGGCAGATTTTAGTTTGTTCAGAGAAGAGCATTCCTCAGCTTATCAACAAGCCATCAACCTTCAAAAAATGAAGTTTCCTACAGATAATCAAGCAGAGGAAATGTGTAAAAAAACAGATGTCTCTCATCAAGTTCTTAAAAAGGAAATCACGACCCCATCTTTTCAAACTAAAGTGGAAGTATTAAGAATGGCTTTACTTTGCAGTTTATTAAACCAGTTTACAGTCAGCTTGCGTAACAAGTATTTTATGGCTTCCAAATAACAGATACCTCCAGCAAGTACCAAGAATGTCATAAATCATGACAGTTCCAAACATAAAATCATTATTTTATAAAGCTAAGTACCACCAACATTTCAGATAAAAAATTCTTCCATTGTAAAATCACAAATAAGTGACAACAGAACGGCCTTTTATTTAAATGATAGCCACATATGAGAGACAATGGATTTATAGGCTTTTTCCTATCTGCTCGATACTTCCATTTCCCCGGCAGCCAACAGAAACAACCATAGGCAAAAACGTATTTTAGCACCTTCAGTTATTTACATAATAAGTAACGCTTGCAAAAGTTCAATGAAAAAGTGGTAAAAGCCAGAATTCTCAGTACCTAACTAAACCAGTAAACTACCAAACACAAAACTTCATTCTAACCCGCCCGTGGAATGCCAGTTAAACCAGGCCCAAAGGAAAAAGTTCAACACTTCAACCCATTAACAAGCTTTCTAGTATTCATTGTGATTGCTCAATATGGCCTACCCAGTAGCCCCTAGGTTGCTGAAGGGAAGGCTTCAAAAGATCAAATATTTATGAAGACCCTCAACTTACTTGAAGCTCCTTTGTAGCTCACTTGAGCTCAGAATCCAAAGTTGGGTGGAAAATAGAAGCTTCAAACAGACAAAAAGCAATGAAACTGAAACTGAAACTTCTATTTATTTAGCCCATAAACAAAATGAGTTACCACCTATCAAACTTGCTTCCTACACGTATAATGAAAAGGGAAGGAGGGAAAAAAAGTGGTGTGTGAAAGAGAAGAGTACAAAAAGACAAACCTGGATCTGAGAGAAAGAAAGAGAGCAAGGTGAGGCCGACTGTAAAACGAAATGAAGTGAAGAAGGAAAGAAATGAGAGCCAGACAGTGAGCCCTTGAAATGATATGTGAAGTAGAAGTGGATACTATTTGACCCGCTTATTCCGGGTTATTGTATGTGCTTTAACTTGGTTAGTTGATTGCTGGGCATCTTTGCTTTAGACAAGTTAGTGTCTTTTTTTTTATTGCTTTTTCTGTGTGTTTCTAAGATTTGATAGCAATCATAGTCTGATATTGCCAATGCAACACTTGGAAAGGTACAATTAAAACAGGAATCATTTGGTACTCACTGTCCACTTCTTGAATGCCTTAAGCTTTTCTTTTGTTAAATTTAGTTAAGAGAAAGACAAGGTATCAATTAAGTTTTTAGTAAAGGGAAAGTTTTGTCTTCCTCCTTACATTCAGACGTGGGAAGCAAGCCGTGTCTACTTTGGGAACTGTCTTCTACCGGTATGGATTTCCATTATTCAACTTCCTTACAACTTTATATCATATTTTATCCTTTGTCAGCATTTTTGGAATCTTTAATTTTTGTTTAAAAAAAGAAAATGATTTTGTGGTTTATTTATTTCTTTGATTACAAAAATAAAAAATTACCTAAAGGGAACTTGCAAAATTATAGTTGGAATTTGCGGGATTGGATGGGAAGAAGTCAATGATTGCATGAAATTAACTTTTGACCCTAACGGGCCAATAAACCGTGTGGGGCACATTCTAAGATCCTAGTTGGTACGCACACTATAATCAGCCAAAATTATTTCAGCCCCAGCATTTGGATGTAGGAGGAACCGCTTTTCCATACGACAGCCAAGTGTTGGTCTCGCTGGATACTTCAAATCAATCTGACATCTCGTCTTCTATTTTATTTTTTTGGGGACCGAAAAACCAAAAACCCATTCCCCTTGTTAATTTGTCTTAAATCAAAAGGTTCCATACTTAGCAAAAGTAAGTAGTGATGATGAAGTATGCCTTTTTAACGAATTTTCTCATTACTATACGTTACGGGCAAATAATCATACATACTGGCTATAATGTTGAATTTGGCAATCATTTGTCTTACCACTTAAGGGAAATAATTACTTTGATTATTTTTCTTATGTGAATACCAAGTTTCTATTCATTATGATATCCCAATGCACCATACATACCTCACAGTTACGATTACAATCATTGTGAAGCCAACATATTATTTATGCTCTAAAATAAATTATTTTGAATATTATATAACCATTTAATAATTTATCATAATTTTTTGTTTATAATTTATAATAACATAGAAAATTTCTTCTCATATATTTTAAATTATTATATACATTAAATTATTCTTAAAACTTTTACAAATTTCCGATAATTCTAAATAATTTATTCTACATTTTATAGAAACTAATTAGTGCTTCTTACTTTTCGTACTCATTTGAGATAAGGTTGAGATACATTCAGATAGGCCTTTTGTTGTAAGGAAGTCCTAATAAAGCCGATGGCTCAATACATGAAAATAGTGGCCGGGTATTTTTCCCTTGGGCTTTGAGAATGGGTATAACATCCATATACGAAATAATAAAACGTTGGTTAAGTATAATTTATTCACGGTCGCAAAACACAAATGGGCTTTACTTGGCTGTAGGTTTCTCTTCTCTCAGAATTTTAATTTATTGGAATTTTTTTATAAAGGAGTTGGCTCCGTAATTCGAAACCATGTTTTACATTAATGATAGAGGTCTTATTTGGCAACCAACTTATTGCATTAGTTGTTAGCTGATAATTAATTTGACTAATAGATTGCACTATTTGTTAGAGAAATTTGATAAAATTAGTTACTTATGTGTAACATGACTTATAAAGACATGACTTTTAAAAAAATTATAAAGATATAAATATTATATATTTTAGTATTTTGTTAAATATTCTTATAAGAATTTAGAATTTAAAGAAGTCATGTTTATTTCATCATCTATGAAAAATTTATGCAACTTTTTCTATTTTCATTTTCATTTAAGGTCAACATTTTATTTCTAACCTATAATTACATAAAACAATTATAAGAACAGACACTATTCCTAAAACGTAGGTATCTAGGAACCTCTATTAAAAAGTACAATTGATTTTTAATAGTTAAAATTTTGGTTTATTGATAAAAACGCTCCTATATATAAGCGTTTTTATTTTTGACTGTTTATCTTAAATCAATTCTACGATCTACTATTTTCCAAACAGCTTTCGTAGCTGTTTGAAGAATCAAATAGCTCAAGGCAACTAATTAGCTAAAAAAATAGCTGATTGGTTATTTACCAAACAAGGCCATAAGTTAAGAGAAGCTCACGAGCGTATTTTGGAGGACTAAATAAGAAAAATTAAGAGTTAAATTATTAAAATAGAAATTGACATTTAATTAAGCGATCAAATTTTTATTTGTTTCTTAAAAATATATTCATTTAATTAATTTATTAAATTATTATCTAATTATTTTTAGTGATTAATTAAAATTTCATTTATCACTCTTAATTTAAATGTTTATGAATGATTTATTTATGAATATATAACAAAGTTGGCTATTCATATCTAAACTACTCATTTTAGTGCACGTTGAATTAAAGTAATTTGTGATTTTAAAATAACTTTAAAACTAAATAATAAGGTAACATTTTCTTCACCACAAAAAGTTTAGTTATCAATTATGTTATAAATTTGTAATAACTTATACTAAATGAAAAACAGTGTTTATGTTTATGTTTGTTTTTATTTTTTATTTTTTATTTTTTTTATTTTAAATTCATAAAAAAAATTATTAGAGTTTCTAAATTTTTTTATTCTTGTCTCTTTCCATGAAAATAATTTTTAAATTTTTAATAATTTGATTTAATATCAGTTAAATATATTATTTAATTATTTAAAATTAGTTATTAATAAGAATTATAATAATATAATTGAATTATTTAACTTATATATTTAGTTTTCTAAAAATACAAACATATTTTAATTTTAATATTTATTTATTTTAAATTTAATATATTTAAAATATACATTTTCAAATAAAACAGACCTCACATGCATTTTACAAACATTAAAAATTGCAATGTTTTACATGCATTTGTTTGAAGGACAAGTTAAGAGTTTAGTAATTTGATGAAACTTACGATCATCAGGATGCCCAGATGGTGCTTTCAATTTCATTATCTACCTCGGCCACGGATAAGTGGATTTGGCATTTTGATAAATGTGGGATATATACAGTTAAATTCGGTTATTATATTGCCTCTCGCTTGCATCGCAACTCTGAAGTTAATACTGATGTTTATTGGAACTTGGTGTGGCGTTTGAAAATCCCCCCGAAGGTCCGTTAGTTTGCTTGGCGTGCGCTACGCAATCTTCTTTCGACGAAACATCGGTTATGCCAACGTGGAATGAATGTTGACCCTCTATGTGGCTGTCATCTCTCGGATGAGACCATCGATCATGTTCTCCTTCGATGCGCTAATGCTGTCGCCTTGTGGCAACTTTGGGGACGTGGTGGGAGTGCTCTAGAGTTGCCTTTCATTGTTTGTTTTGTTACTCTTTGTCAAGCTCGAGACTTATCCATTGTGGAGGATTTTGTGATGTTATGTTGGCGTTTGTGGTGGGCTAGAAATGAGATGGTTTGGAACCACCGTAGCGTTTCAGTTTCAGCTGCGATCATCTTGCAACAAGCCCTTTACTTCAAGCGTGAGTGGGTGGAGGCTCAGCGTCCTCGACAGCTTCTCCGTTTTCGTCCACTTGATTCGGCTACTACCAGTGTTGCTTGCTTGGGTAGTGGCTGGAAATGTTTTTCAGACGCCGCTATTTTCGATCAAGCCAAGTCTATAGGGTCAGGCGCGGTTACATGTACATCTGACGGATCCTTTGTTCACGCTTTTACTTCTTCTCGCCTGGGGTTTTATTCCCCCAGGGTGGCCGAGGCTTTAGCCTTGAGACTTGCTTTGGAACAGGTTAGCGCCCGATGTCCCGGCCCCGGCATCGTGCACATCGACACTCAAGGAGTAGTGTCTTCGCTTTGCAATGACAACTCCGATTGGTCTGATTATGGGTCAATTATTTACGATTGCAAGTTGCTTCTAGCACAACGGCAAGATATTCAAGTAGTGTGGTTAAGTCGACAGTCCAATGTCTTAGCCCATAGATTAGCTCGTACTTCGCTTTCCTTTTCGGATTTTATGTTTACGATTTCTCCTCCTTTCTGTATTGCGGACTCATTTTGATTTATTATTAGTGTTGGTTGCCCCTAAAAAAAATCATTATAAATTAAAATATCTCTGCAGAGGATAGAGGTTATTTATTAATAATTTAGTTTATATTAATCATAATAATTATGAAAATCAATAAATTATTAGTGTAGGTGGATTTAGTACGAGAAGTAAATATACAACTCGAAAAGCTATATCCAGCAACAATACATTTTTTACCTAGCCAGACATATCAGCAATTTCAAAACCAACTGTTTACTTATAAATTAATACCATACGGTAGTAGGTAGTACTACTCCAAACGAATATGTTCAGAATAGTTCAATTTCGAATATGTTTATATATTTTTAAAAATTAATCGATTTATATATTTTTAATTTTAACTCATATATATGATAAATATATAATATTTTTAATTAAATTTGGATTAAAATATAAAAATAGTTGCATCCCAATGTGAAGATCTAGGAGCTTAAACAAATTGACTAGGTTGTTGAATTGCGTACAAAAAATCTGAATGTGAAAACTACAAATACAATAACCTTCCCACCAGTCGTTTATATTGGTCCAGATCATTTAATTACTCTCCGCTTTCCACACTAAATTTATACTCCTTTGGTAATGATGTGGTGACAAATTCATTTATTTACATATATTTTCATATCAATTGGATGGGTTTTTTGTCACTATAATTGCTTTATAGAGAATTGTTTTATTATTATTTGAATTATTATGATAAATTGATTTTGGACAATTGATACTATGTTATTTGTAATTTTTATTCTAGGGTACTTAGAGAAATTATAGCTTAAAAAGATTAAGAAGTAGTGATCTAAGATATTAAAATGTTGAAGAGGAGACCAAAAACAACAACATGTGGAAGAGAAATGAAGGAGGCTTGCGAGTTTAGGAAAATAAAAAGAGAGAAAACATGTGTGGTCTAAAAGGAGGTTTTGTAAGTGGAGTGAATAGTATTGCGTGGACCAGAAACTAGGATAGAAATTTGTCACATCACGTTGTACAAAACAACAACGTGGAAAGGAAATGGCAGATGTGTGTGTGGTGCTGAAATAAGAAAGAAACGACGACATAAGCTAAGGCGTATGTGCATGGTTTGCAAGGGTTTTGAAAGCACAATAACCGTGGACCCAGAACAATGAACTAAATAGCCACATCAAACTAAACGGAAAGGGGGCTAGAGGCGTGTTGTGTGGTCTGCGTGTGTGCGTGTGTCTGGTGGTGTTGTGTGTGCTGCATGGGCTGTGTGTGTGTGGGTGGTGAGGTGCTGCGTGGGCTACGTGTTGTGTGGAGACCAGGAGGCGGCATGTGTGTTTGGTGGGTTTGTGAAGAAAAAGAAGAGAAGACACAAAAGAGAGGGGGGCGTTGTTGATCTATTTTTGCGTTCTTTGGGTTAAAAACAGAGAACTGGAAAACAAAACAAAGGTTTTGTGTTGGTTTTGGAAGACAGAAGAAAAGAACGCAGAAACAAAAAGGACCTAGATTTCAGTTCTCTTCTATTATCTCTAAAAAATTCAAAAAATTGTCTTCCACCTTCCATGGCTGACCACCGAAGCTCACTATTGACAGCGTCCTCCGTGAAATTTCTTGACTAGTTCATCCTAATCTTTTGATTCAATGGCAATGGCAAGAGTTGGGTTT
>JANZLX010000008.1:5262015-5286077 GCA_025531955.1 Erythroxylum orinocense | reverse complement strand
TTAAAACAATTTTAAAATTATGTTTAGAATTTAATTAAATTAAGAATACATTATTCCTAATTTAATTATTCCTTTTTTAAGTTTAAGTCATACTTAAACTAGCAACCAAACAAACCCAAAAACCAGGCTTGGAATACCTTATTCCAACATCCAAACAACGCTTACTCTAATATTAGAATGGACTTATCCTTGTGTCAAAACAAGCCTCTTCTTCATCTTAGGAAACCCTAAAATCAAAAGTATATTGCCGCCATCCATAGCTTGCGTCGTCGTCATCTGGGTTCACTGTTCCAACAACGATGCATCTCCATGCCTCGTCGTCGTTTCGATTCGAATCAGAACATTGCTAAATTTTGAGATCGTGGTGAAAAATCCCACTACCCATGTCTCTCCATCAACATCGGACCACTTCCATGTTCCCAAGCCACGACGCAACATCGTCAACCGTCGGGTCTCCAACCGACGGTTCTCAAATCGCCGCCGTCTGCACCTGTTTCCTCACCGTCGACTCGTCTACTCCACCGTCGTCCCACGCCGGTGGCGACATCCACGCCGCCGGTGGTGCTACCTGCAGGTACAACCAATCGCCTCGCACCAGCAGTGACCGCCGCTGGTGGGCGACTGCCGCTGGTGAGTTTCCAAAACTCACCAGCCTTATTCCCAGATCCACCAGAAACCCAAAACACAAATGCAAGGCAAGAAGAGACACAAATCGTGCAACACAGGCAGTAAACACACGAAAGAAAAATCACAAGTATATGGAAAAACAAATTTTAGGAAGCCTGTTAATAGGTGCAATATTAGGGATTTGTTCTCTGAGCATATACGAAAACTATACAATGGGTTGAGGGTTTTCTGAAATCGCAAATTCCAAATCGTGCATAATCAACTAACACAGAGACTCAGAAAACAAATATTGCGGAGAGTTAACAATCCAGAAACATCGCATATACATAAAACAAACAGGAACCAATTTTCAGTCGAGAACAACTTTGTGGAAACAATTTCCATTTAGGGTTTGTTCAAGAATCAGATCATATCTGATTTCTTCAATTCCGAATTGTCCGATCAATCATACTCAAACAGTTTAATCAAATTATAGAAATAAAAATCCTGCTCTGATACCACTGTTGGGAAATCTGGACCGAATCTGATCTGACCACAGCGGAATAATCACGAAACTTTTCCATGATTTTTAATTTCCTGAAAACCAAGATCTATTTAAATCTATAAAATGATTAACACGAATCGTAATAAAGCAGAATTTAATTCGTACCTTATTCTGAAGCTTGATATTTATCTTGATGCATCCCTCGAACCGTTTCCGAAAGCGATCCGTCTCAACCACCGTAGCCGCACAAGTGTCTGGCCTCTAACAGTATCCACAGAATAAGTTGAGAGAACTCTGTAACTCTTACAAAGAGGGTTAAGCATAAAGTGCTAGCTTCATAGAGCTCAAGCCTATTTATAATAAGTTTTTGGACGTTTTAGTAATTTAATTGAAATTAAATATTAATTGAAATTAAACTTTAATTAGAATTACAAATAACTCTAATTAAATACCAATTATGTCCATATAAGAATCAATATCTCATATTGATCCTTATTTATTAAATATCTCATATTTAATCATAAAGTTTCTCAAACTTTATAATCAAGTTCAACTTGATTAAATTAACTTTGCTCTCTCCAACCTATCCTTATTCCACCAGAAACAAGATGCCTTCGGTATGCTTATTCACGGTTGAACCAGCGGCGTTCAACGCAAGCACAAAATTCCAGAGCACTCACAAGCACAAAACCCAGAACACTTTCCTTTTGCGGGTTCCAGCAGCCCTCGCCGCCGCCGACCCCATCTCATGGAATCGGACAACCGCAAGCAACAAAAATAGCAACAACCAACAAATCCCAGACCTGGGTTTTACCTTCCTTTTTTTATTTTAGATCTGGGATTTTCTGGATTTCACTTATTCACAAAACGCAAGCTAGAACATACGCAAAACAACAAGAATGGGATGAGTTTCTCAAACCCAACTTCCACAATCATCATTCTAAAACCGCATACAACAAGCAAAGAAGATGCGCAATAAAAATTTCTAGAAACCAATTTCTGGAAGCAAGAAAAATGAGATACGGTTCTATTCATAACAATAACCAGAACAATTCTGGGTTCAGAATACAAACTCTTCATATTCTCGTTCAATTCCAAAATTATATGATCGATAACAATCAGATAGTTTAATCAAATCATAGAAATAAAATCCTGCTCTGATACCATTGTTGAACTATATCGACATTTTTGACTATTCCTGACTGGTACCAATCAGTATTTAAAATACTAGTCAAATATCGGTTAATATCATGAATTTTAAAAAATTTGATGACTAAAATGAAAAAAAAAACTAAAAATGACAAAACCTATTCGTTTTTCCTAGTTTCCATTCCCCTATTGCAGCTGCTCCTCTCCTCCTCTCCCTCATGACCTTGTCTCTTCAGTCCAAACTCCGGTCGTCTTAGTGTTAGTGACAACTTAAGCATCGCTAGTCGCCATCATTGCCAGTCACCTTCATCATCGTTGCCAGTCGCCATCGTCGTTAGTCATCATAGCCAATCACTCACAACACCACCAATCGCTCACAACACTGTCAGTCACCGCCAATCGCTCACAACACTACCAATTGCCATCCATCATTGCATCACATCACCCTCTTCTGTTGTGTTGTAAAATTGTTGCGTTATGACTTGTGAACTGAAGCCAAGGTTGCATAAATTCGCAAAAAGTGGAACCATGTGTGTTTGATAGTTGAGAAATTGATAATGTGATTGCTTTTGTTATGGGCTTGTGGTGTATTATCATCCGTGGCTTTTGAATTATGAATTTGTGATTATAAAACAGTGGAATAAAAGTTTGAATTTATGTCATTCATAAAAATTAAAGGAGTGTTCAGTGTTGTTTGAAAATTATAATTGGTTGGGTTTTGATCTAACTTTCTGTGATGATTAGGAATTGAAAGTTTGAATTGGATTACAAAATTGAGGTTATTTACTTGTTGTCTGATATTTGGAATTGGATTATAAAATTGATGTTGTTCTAATCTACAATTTGAGATTGAGATATATTAAAATTTGAACGAAATGTTAGTCTTTATTATAAATTAGATTATGTATCATAAATTAAATTTTTTAATAATCAAAATGGATTAGCTAATTTATGATTGAATTATATGATTAGTAATTATAGAAACTGAGTTATAGTTGTGAGTTTATGTCTATGATTGGATTGTTTGATCAAATAATAATACAAAATAAGTTATAGTTATCAATTTATAGTTGAATCACATAATTATCAAAAATAGGTTATTGTAGTGAGTTGATGTTTAAATTATGTAATTGCACAAAATGAGTTATATTTGTAATTTTATTGACGAATTATTTGATTATACAAATTGAATTATAATTATGGGTTTACAGTTGAATTATGTAAAAACACAAATTGAGTTATAGATGTGACTTGTGAGTTTATGATTAAATTATATAATCATACAAAATAGGTTAAAATCGTGAGTCTAATTTTGAATTATATAATCACACAAAAAAGTTTATAGTTGTGATCTTATGCTTGAATTCTGTAATTACATAAAATGAGTTATAGTTGTGAAAGTGCAACAATCAATGTATATATTTGATGTTTGGGTTTAGAAAGAAATATAAGCTGTTGAGAAACTGCTATTGATCTATTTCTTTTTTTTACACAACTTTGTTTTGATATAAAGTTATTAAGTTAATTTTGATATATGTTTTCATTTATTTTTATAGGTAAATATAAGAAATTTTAAGTACTCTTGATAATTCAATCACTTCAAGAAGATTCAATGCTCCAATATGAGAAAGATAGAAGACAAATATTGAATTACAAAATGGTAGTGAATGTTCTATTTTTGGTGCTTAGGACGATAGTAGGGATGTTGAAAGTAATAGTTTTCTTACCCGACAATAAGAGAATATTACACCTAATGTTAGCAAAATAAGAAGATAGATGTCTAATTTTTTGGCACCATGAACAACTCCTAAAGCTCAGCTTTAAATCCATAGTGGCTTACAATCTAGAGAAATAATTTACAATGTGGTCATGGCAATGGCTATATGGTGGAATGACTAATGTATATCATTAAATGTTGCCCAGTCTTATTATTATCAGCCTATGGCTGATGATATTGCCTTTTATGGTCTAGAATACAAAGCTCTTTCAATTGATGACTACAGAAGTAAACTTCTGAGTAGCTCTGTTGATGAAATGAAAAGTTATTTAGATGAAAAAAGAATGACTTGGGCTACTTTTGAGTGTTTATTTATGTGCGATGGCAGGACAAATAAAAGATAAAAACTTATTATTATTATTTTAGTTTATTCTGCAAAACAGATAATGTGTTTGAAATTTATTAATGCTTATGAACTTGTTAAAAATCTTCATACTCTATTTCAGATATTGATAAAGTTGTGAATAAAGTTAGGCTAGAAAATATTGTTTAATTCTTTACTAACAATGATTCTGCTTATAATACTTTTTATAACTTTATTCACAACTTATAATACTTTTTATAAGCAGTTGGAAGAAAATTACAAAGCAGACATAATTCTTTTTATTGAACTCCTTGCGCTGCACATTGCATTGACCTGATATTGAAAAATATAGGAAATATTAGATATTTTCCAATTGTTGATAAGATTGTACAAAAAGCAAGAAAGGTGATCAAATTCATCTACAATTATGCATGAGTACTGAATTTAATAAAAAATAATTTCACATATGATAAGAATTTGTATCGTCATGCTATTAAAAATTTGTAACTAATTTCTTATCATTTTAGTGTTTTATTCTGATGAAGAAAAAAGTTGAAGCAAATGCTTATAAGCAATAAGTGAGTTACATCTCAACATGCTAGGTGTTAGCCCCCGATTTTTTTTAATTAAGCATAATTTAAATAAATTATAAGGTTATGATGGATTAATTTTAAAGTTAATTATTAAGTCAAGGTTAGTAGGATTTTACAAATTATATGAAGAAGTCAAATTGTAATTCCGGTTCATGATTTTGAATGTTGAGCTCTGAAAACGAGGTCCAACACTAGGCCTAATGCTGAATTGGAGGTTTGTAGAATTATACTTAAAGGTAATGAATTTTTGTTACAATTTCAATCTGTCATTTGAATTCATGAGCCTTTAGTGAAGGTACTTAGTCTGACTGATAGTGATGAAAAAACAACAATGAGTTATTTTTATGATTTCATAGAGAGGCCAATCTAAAAGATAAATCTTCTTTGTACACACCTTATCTTATAGTTACCAGTGAGAGATAAAAAAGATAACTTTACTTTCTGTTGTTTGCAAATGGGGTATTTTTGAATCCTAGTGTCTATTTCATACCTATTTTTATGAAGAAAGCTGTAGTTAATAGGGAAATGTTATTAAGTATTACAATTATTATTGCTAATGAGATGATGCAAGATCTCTTAAGCCCACAAATGAAGACTTATAAGGATATTTCTAGTAATTTTGAGATGTCTATTGTTATTCGTTAAAAAGACAAACTTAATTTAGATATATATATTACTTTTGTTACTTGATGAAAGTTAATCATTACTTTATTTTTGTTTATAATATTACTTTATTGTCTTACAATTGCTTGGTGAGACCAATTTAGAAATGGTATTTCAGAATTGCAAAAACTTGCAATTCAAATTCTAAGTCAATGTGTGAGTGCAACATGATGTAAAAGGAATTAGAGCACATATGAGTTCATTTATTCCAAGAAAAAGAATAGATTGGAACACAAAATATTAGACGATTTGATTTTTGTTCGATATAATTTAAAACTTTGAGCAAGGTATGTTATTATCATTATTAAGTTAGATATATTTTCTTATAAATTCTTAATAATTTAATGTTATTGGTTTACTAGGACTCTTAATAGAACAAGTAGTTTTATAGATCTAATTTGCCTTGATTATATTGATCTCTAGTGAATTAGGTTTATGAGTAATCAGATTTGATAGATAAAAATGGCTTGGAAGATAATCTTAAATAAAAAAGCATTGACATGTCATTTGATACAATGAATTTGATTAATAGTGATGATTAGGCTTCTCTCGATGATGATAATTTTGTACAAATGATAATTGAGATCAATGCAATTTAAGTAAATATTCAATTGAATAAAGTTCCAGGTTTTCATTTCTTCTGTTCTTTTAATTCCACTTATATCTTATATATTTGTTAAATTCTATATATGCAATATAAATATATTTGTAAATGTTTTTATTTGAAGTTTCTCCTCTAATTGATTATTTTCACAACACAAACTTTTGTTGAAAATTGTAATACTTAGAGAGTTATGAATATTTATTATTCTTTTTATTTGATGTTTTGATGTAATTATTATTTATTACATGTTGAAATTATAATATTTCAAGTACTTTGTATTGTCTTTAATTTTATATTTGTATGACAATTAAATAATTTTTTACATATTAATTGTAGTTATTATTTACATATAAAATATGTGAAAAGTAATATTAAAAAATCAATAGATTGTTATAATTTCAATTTTCTATTATTATCTTTTTTTAGAGATATAGTTGATGTAAAATTATAAAATATGATATATAAAATTTTGAGGGACTATTTGTAATTTTGAAAAAATTTAGGGATTATTTTATAAATTTAAAAAATTATCTGAAATGATATTTTGGTGTTCATCGATACTGATACAGTATTATATCATAATTAAATTTAATACTAGATACTGTATTCATAACGTTGGTATTTATATACACCTCATTTACTTTAACGCAAAATCAGCTCCGCCATGAGGCCTTTGAATGATTAATGGTGTATATAAGATAAGACCTTAAATCATAGCCCCTTCATCATTCAGCTGGATATCATATCAATTACGGAATGACTTATCACATTACATCATGTTGTCACCATCGGGTCATAAACTAAATCGGGTCATAAACTAAGGTTATCTTTGTGTACGAGTTATCCGGATCGTTTTTTAATGATAAATTATGCTCTCATTTATCTGTGAAAAGAAAATTAAGATCCATATATATTCGCTGAATATATGTTAAGTACAATCGTACAATAACATGAAATCAAAATCGATCATTTAGTAGTCTGACAACCACAGTAATACGATTTGGTTAATGAACCACTTGTGATGCTCCAATCAGTATTATTAAGCTGCGACTCAATATATTGAGGAAGTAATCCACTGATTAGGCCCTTTTCTAATCATAATTGTTTTTTATATCCTCAATATGAATAGTATATCTGGATGCAAGGGAGATGGTGATTAAGCTTTTACGAAATGCATATTGGATGATGAGAGAAAAGAGTGGAATAGAAGGGGGAAAGGAAGAGGAAAGAAAATAAAAAGAACAGAAAATGGAGAGGCAGTGAGGCTGTATGAAAAGAGATGTCGGAGGATATTTGGGTACCTTGGGATGATCATTGCATTAACTATAAATACTATAAGACGAGAGATATCTTAATCAGAAAATGTCCTCGGATAAGTTTTTTGGGGATAAGTACGATCAGTACGGGATCACCGCCAGGTCGGATGTCATTTTTAAACTGATCTACAAGAAACGCACGCTCGTGCAATGCAATGATCTGTTGTCAATCATGTTGATAAAAATTGAGTTTAGTTTGCGTCTAGGGTGGCTGCATAATAACTTTCTTCTACCACAAGAGGCATAAGATGCATGAAGATCAAATAATGCCAACATCAAAAGAGGCTACTCAAATCGAGTCGAATGAAATACAGAATACCACAAGTACAGGCTTTATGTGAAGCTTCATGTATTGCAAGTTTATCCTCCATTGATAAACAAAGTCAATAGAACTTCATTACCAATTAAACAAGCTTACCTCCGTGAGGTCCTGCCAGGCAATACTAATTATCTGTCACTACATATTTGTGTCTATCACCCCTTACGCCATCAAAATGGTGGGAAAGACGAAAGGCCACCTGCGTGCACACTAAGCACCGGTACTCACCCTCCTTTGAACAGGTTTGTATAGCACAACAGTGACAAATTTTGAATGAAACCGATGAGTGAACCCAAGTGCCACCACTGAACGAGGGGCATCACGGTTTTCAATATAAAGATGATTAAGAATCACATGCTGCGGTGCTGGAATAGCTTCAGTAGCATCTGCACTAGCTGGGTAGCTAAGGTAGGTATGTTGGAGGTGTGTAGGCACTACAGGTGGATCACGTGCTTCGTCTTCATGCCCTGGATAGACATTATTATAACTGGAATCTGGTGATTTTGGAACTTCAAATCCCACTACAGTTGCTTCTTCCTGCAGAAGACTTCAATTATGAAGCTCCCACTTGATTTCATTAGCCAAAGAAATACCAAGCTTCACTTACATGATCTTCTCTGCATCGGTTGCTCATCTTCTAAATGGACAAGGCTAGTTAAGAGAGAAAGATCATCAAGTTGGCAAGACTGATAAACCTGAAATAAACAAGATTTTGTCCTCCCATGAACTTCCAAAGATTAGGCAGGCATATCCACAAATATTATTAGTTCTTCGATGTTTTAAAACCTGGGCTAACAATTTATTGGGGAGAGGGTCAAAAATTGGCAGCTGAAGTAAGGTTGAGCAATGATTAACCTGGCATTGATTTGGGGAAAATAATGTCTATAAACCAAATAAGCAATCGCAAAATGAAAAATATAAACCAGTAAAATTTTCAAAGAAATCTTCATCAAATTACGACAATGCAGCAGTGAAGAGACACCAAAATGTTCCCAATTCAATCATAGCAGACCAGCATTAGACCATACTCCAATAATCCACAAAAACGTTCAAAAGACACAAACCAACAACTTAACTAGTCAGGAAATCAGTTTAAGACCTGCTAGAAAAAACCAGCTAGTAGAGTGATGGTAAGCAATGACTGAAGCAAGGAAAAAAGAAACACGCTCAATTAACCTACAAGTGATTAATGAATTAAATCAAACCAGAAGCAAGCAGTATTAACTAGAGAGTTGTGGACTTAATTCACTTCTTTACAACAATCATAACACTAGCACTTATTCCACATAAGTGATTCTTTATTTCAAACATACTAGGAAGTTGGTATTTAAACACTTGCAATTTCACAGCTTCTGATTCATTGCTACACTTTATTCTGCCTAGGGTTCCGAATATGTTGTGTGATTTACAGGTGTGTATCACAGAAGTGTAACCACGCATAACCACCCAGGTCGCAAAATTGAAATCAAAACCTAGGTTTAAAGGAAGAAAATTACAATCTGGTTACCATAAGTGAACTCTGTATGCCTGAAAACTATTAACCCAAAAGCATGTACTATGACCAAAGGAATCTTTCTTTCAAGAAGTGACGAATTCATCCATAATTTAGATATCATCGATCGCACTCAATCGCTAGTCCACTCTAACACTTCGGGAGTCATGACTAAATTCTTGGATCTAATTCAAATTAACAACAAAGTTATAAATGGATCCTGAGCCGAAAAAATAAAACATTGCGGCTATAATCCACACAACTCATAATCAATTTCTACGAAAATCTAGTTTCCCAAACACAAGACAATTATTTTTGATAGCTACATTGTTGAAACGAAAAGCCCCCCTCATCGTCGAAACACAGAACAAAACGGCTTGAAAGAAGCAAAACTAAAGTACGAAACGACCAAAGCAAAGTAGAAATTGACTTAAGAATGGCCAGTGGGCGGTACAGTTTAATTACTCGGCAGCCGTAAACGTCTGAGGCTGACTCCGACAACACCACCGACGGCAACCTGCAAACTTCAGCAGCGATAAGCGAAGCAAAGATTCGGTCGTCAGGAAGGAGGGGAAGAGAATCAAAACGACACGGATGTTGGGAGAGGATAAAGAGAGCAACGACGTTAGGTGGGCTTTTAAATTTAGTTCAGCTCCCTAACGGCGTAATTTCACACGCACATGAACTAATTAAACGGAAATGTTGACTCAGTCAACGTTGAAATAGGTCATAAACATATTCTGATGCCTTGTGCAGGTATAACCAATTATTTAAAAATCGGACCAAATCGGTTGCAGATATAACCAATGATTTAAAAATTGGATCAAACCGGATAGATATGTTTTGCAATGAAAATTTTCAAATTTTATTTTTTAATATTAAAATCTAAATTGAAATAGTTAAAAAGTTCAATTAGCATTACAGTATTATAAAATTGGTTAAAGACTAAAAAATTTAAAATTTAAAATTTAAAATATAATTAAAAGATACTATTTTTATTAATCAAATTCTTATTAAAAATTTATTAGAAATTGATTAATTTTTCACAATAATAGTTATTATTTATTAAAATAAACTGAATCGAACTAAAAAGTTTATTTTATTTTTTATTTATCATATAATGGTTTAATAATGATTGAACTTTTAAATTTTAAATATTTTTTTATTGGGTCTAATTTTTAAGAAATTGAAAATAAATATCATGCCCTCCCTCATTATTTGGACCAAACCATAACAAATAGAACAATGACCTGAACTTATAGCGTTATTACTCAGTCAAAATAATAAAAATGAACGAAGCCCAACAAATGAAACCTGTTGAACACAAAGACTTGTGTGAAACAATCAAAGCCCAACTTGGGATGCGGACACAAAAAGGACCTTGGAAGAGCCGTCATCTTGCCCATGCTTCGGGATTGTCCAGGACCAAGAATTCTCAATTTTCACTCAACCGTAACATTACCACACGTTTTCGGGCATGTTGGAATAAGTTTGTTGGATAACGTTTTTAAGGCTCAACTGCCGGTGAGGTTGAGCGGGAAAATTGTGTAGACACAACAAGTTTCATGCATTTATTTGGTATTATGCAAATATTGTAAAATATGTAGAATGGACTTCCAAATTACATTCCGCTCTTTAAACTATTTTCATTAACACACACACCTATCCATATTTCTTAGTTGTTGTCTTGCTTTATGAAATTTCCTCCACATTGATCACATTTATTAAATTAAAAGTAAGTTAATTCAAAGCCTAACCCAACTGCTAGTAAGTACCTCAAGTTCTGGCCCTGAAGAAAGCCGTGAGATGGCTGGAATATTCAAAATAAGGTCGTGTACTAGGTTATACTCTGGTACCAAGTAAGCATACGCAGCACCGACTCATAAATGAAGAAAAGTGACCTCACATTTGCTGCCATGTGATGAGGATTTTGCTGTCAAACTACTTTTGTGCAATTATTTGAGAGAGGAGATCAGGAAGGAGGGAGACATATATACGCAGGACCAACCTCGAATTCCGAGTAGGAAGGAACCATCCAACTGGTTAGCTCCTTCAACAGAGTGAGACCATCCTAGTTGATTCAAGTACCTATACCCAACCGTGTTTTGTCTCTCCACACTGGTCACGAAGATGGTGAAACTAATTTTCTTTATTCATTTTCGTCGTCTTTGTTAATTTACTCCTTTCATGTGAATTGCATTGCCATTTATACATTTTTATTATGAGAGAGAAAGCTGTTCCATGCCCTATGCTTGTTCTATATATAAACAATCATCATCACCACAACTTCTATTTTCTAGTAAGATAACATGTGAGTAGTGATGGGTTTCAGAAAGAATCAATCTTTTGTCTATTCTTCCGATGAAATTATATAATTATAATAACTGCTTATTAATTTTGTTTAAACACATTGAGAAGACGAATCAAAGTACAATAAGGTAAAAAAAATTAGTATGTCAAGTTTCTTTGAATGCTCATGACAACTGATCTGCAAAGCAATAAAACTCGTTATGAAATGAGTTATAATAGGACAAAGTGCCAACTAAATTCTATAGCAAAGGATTAAGGTACTAGGATTTCATAAAGTAGCCAATAAATTAGAGGCTGAAACTTTGGGCGAAGAAGTAATTAAAATGTTCAGAATCCTGTTTTTGATCTCCATCGTTGGGAATAATTTTACCGGCCTCTTCACATAATTACCTGACGTAAAAAAGGATCTGTCGAATACAAAACATCAATGAAGCACGTGAAATAGGTACCATAAAACTCATAGTGTCCTACGCACATGAGATAACTTGAGTTTGAATTAACATTATTCTTCAAACAATAGGTATACTCAGGCTCCTCTATATATATGTATTTTATTAAATTGGAAAAGATACTCAAGTCTCCTAATGGTGCAATGTTTATCGTACGAGCAACCACAAAGTCGTCGATACGTGATTCAATATAAACCAAATATCTAGTGGTCCCTTCTTTGCAATGCATGTGAAGTAATTTGATCTAATTAATTGCTTCCGCGGGTGTAACAACAGCAAACGTAAGCACCTTCTTTTTTGCTGACATCATTTAGAAAGGTAAAGAGATTTAAGGGCTCATCGCCACCATCCGTGGCCGTTCGTACATATGGATATGGAGATACCTGAACTTTGGGCAAGTTGTGGAATATGCTAATCGAAGACCTACTCAAAGTTAATGGCGAAGTTTCAATTGCACCTCTTTCTCTGGTGAATGATCTATCCTATTATAAACGGACCGGGTACATCTAATGATTACCTACGTCGAAGTCACATTTAAGGGCTAACAATTCGCAGAAAGAAAGAGTGGGTACTGTTACTTTTTCTCTTGGATATTCACACTAATTTCCAAAACATAAATCTTGTGAAGATCGCCGTATAAGTTAAGTGACGGAGGTACATAGTGTACTGAGCTTTTAATATTTTAAAAAGTTAATTTTTTTTATTTTTAATATATATATATATATATATATATATTTATAGATTAGTGGTCCACACAAGCCCTTCAAAATTTAAAAAATTAAATATTTAAATCATTTTATCTTAAATTTCTAGCACGGTAACGTATGTGGTTACATTGGAGGCCTGTTCAAAAGCAAGAGGCTTCGGGTGTCTGTCATACCCTGCAAGCAATTTAATTCTCCAGGCTGAATCAGTTTACTCATTCTTGTTGGGAACTTGGAGAACCAATGGCTCAAATAGGTCAATATAGCATCTTTCAATGGCAGAAAATAAAATGAATAAATATATTATGAATGGCTCCGTAGGATCGTGCATGTATTTGAAATCATACTTGCTAGCTATAATACTACAGCATACTTATTTGGTAAAACATGATAGAATAGTAGGAACATCTAAAACATCTTTGGTAAAGCCAGGGGTCAAGTCAAAGACAAGCATCAATTGGCACAAGATAGATCATTGTCATGAAATTATTTGGTGGGAGAGGGAAAAGTAGATGCTTTTGTGTGGGGAAGAAAGAAGTTCGATGCTTCTTGGTGATTGACATTGATCTCAGTTGATCTGGCCTTATCAATGCTATACCCCACCATGGATCACCTTTCATTAATTCATGATTTCCAGATCTCTGCTTTTTGTTTCTGCAAAGATAATTTCTATCAACTCTCTCTGTAATCTTTTTTATACGAATCGTATTGTTCTTTCCCTCCCTCGATTCAATATTAACTCCTATCATTACGTTGATTCCACCCTCTGAATTTTCTTGTAAAGATTCTAAACTTAAAGCTGACATTACGCTGGCAGGTGTGGCTCGATAGTTATGGACTACGCCTCTAATTTTTCCAAAAAAAAAAAAAAAAAAGACTACGCCTCCAGAAGTAAGATCGTACGTTATATAATATCTTTATTGTGTATTATTAAAAATATCTTATAGTATCAATAATTCATGAAATTATTTTAATTAAAATTGTTATTAGGATTAAGCAAAAACAATTATACAATTTTTTAACTTACTTATCAGTTAATTAATTAAGATTATAATAAACATTAACCAAAAAAATTTTATGTTACCGATTATTTCTTAAGTAATTCAAAATGATAAGATATTCAAAGGTATAATTATTTATTATCTCTTTAAATTTTAAATACAAATATTTCCACCTTACTATTATTTATTATGTTTTGAGGGCGAGTGTTTGTGAAAGCTCTACTAAAGGTAGATTTATTTTGGTCCCAGCTGAAAAGAGTGCAGAGTTGAAGAAAATAAAGGGTACAGAGATTTGGGGTCTCCCACAGTGGACAAGACTGTTGGGACTGTCCTTCAGAAAGGCCTCCTTCACGTGGCAATGTAGGGTCGGCCGTACACTTTTGAATGACCAAACTCATCCACCGTGGCTCCTTCGCACGTGACATGTCCTCTCGCACCTCACCTCCTCCTTGTCCCTTAGATACTTCACTTAGATAATTATTGTTAGACAATGGTTCCTTGGGAGCGAGATTATTTTTTAAAATGTCAAATAAATAATATTCTAAAACTCTTTTGGCACTTTTAATAATGTTGTTACTTTTATAGCTCAGAAAAACAAATAACTTCTAAATAAAATATTAAATAAATTTTATATTTGAAAATAAAAATGAAAATTTAATTATTAGTTTGAACTCCTCCAATTTATACAAAAATTAAAAAAAAAAAGAAATTGGTACGGCTAGAAGGGAGACAGGTGGAGGCACGTGTAGCGGCTATTGCTAAGATGTGAAGGAAGTTGTTTGTATATATTTCTATATAAATAAAAATATAAATTAATTAATTTAATATAAATTACATAGAATAAAATAAAATATATTAAATAATTAATAATAATAAATTTATATAATTAATAATAAATTGTATATAATTGATAACCAAATCACCTTCTCTGTGCCAATTGGCAAAAGGCCAATCCAATGGGCAAATTCACGACAACGACAATGTGACATTTTCCTATTAATTTCAAACTTATATAAATAGACGATTTCATTATTAGTAAAATTTTAAAATTATATACTCATTAAAAAATACGTATCATTTCATAAGTTTCTTTTCCAAAATTTACCTAATGAAAACTAAAAGAAATCACTGAATTTTTTATATATTATTTTAACAAATTCTTTAAAACAAAATTGCCTTTTGATCTTCAAAAGAGTTAATGAAACCCTTGGGAGTAGGTCAATCCAGCGGTGAAAGGTTTTCCAAGTGCCTTTCCCCTCAAGCAATTCAATAGTTTGAGTTTGTACAAATTGTGATTTTTCAAAATTTAGAGTTTCACACATTAATTAATTTAAATTTATTATTTTATTGAACTATTAATTCATTGATAATTTGTTAATATAAGTTTAAAGATAATTACTCAAAATTTTTCAAAGAGTTAACGAAAAATAAGTAAACGTGTAATCATAAAAGGAAAATCAACAGATTTTTTCCGAATGATGATGACAAACAGAAAAACGCAAACCAGCCGTGTCATATTAAATTATTTTTTAATTTCTGACTTGTACGGAAATGGGCGGTTCTTCGGCACACCAAATTTGCCTGTAAAGGTGTTCCAACTCACCTGTATTTGTGATCCCCGTTCTTCAGGTGGGGGAGACTTGATAGGGAATCTGTCTCTGTCACATTCATGTTACTGTGCTGCTTTTTTACTAGTTTATTCATTTAATATAACGAGAACAATTACGAAGGTAATTTGGTTTGACATATTCCAATAAAGATATCGCAAGAATCATCGGACCAAATGAAATCTTCAAAGTGAAAAAAGAAAAGTGGAGTGAGATAGAAAATGAAAATGGGGCAATTTTGGCTGTAAAGAATAGCACAAAGCATGTAAAATGTAAATGAAATCTTGCATTTTACATTTTCTTATATTAAAAATGTTTGAGATTATGAAGAAATATATAATTTAATTCTATAATAATTTCAAGAATAGATATAACTTACTTTAATTATTTAAAATAGATTAAAATCTACAAGTGAATTTAAACATTAAAATTTATTATTTCATATTTAATTATTTTTATAAGGTAAGTTTTGAAACAATTCGTAAAGTAATTTCTTTATATCATAGGATCAAGTCATGAAAATAGTTCTTTATAAAAATATTAAAAAGAACTATGTATATCATGAACTTTTCCAAACTTTCGCAAAGCGGGTAATTTTGTGAATAAGATATGTTGGCTTTAATTATCTGTTAAATCAATTCTACTACCAATCTTAATTGTATCGTATAAATGAAGTCTATTAAAATCTATATTGTTTTATAAGTTATTTTAAACATGCTAATTAAAAATAAGGTTTATAGTAATATCATTTTTTGCCGATTATGGTTTTACATTGGAGAGTTTATAGGTAGAAGATGAGATCATCAACAACATCATAAACTCGAAGTCGAAGACAAGGCGATATGTGTGTAATGATAAGAGCAGGAGACTGAAAAAAAAAAAGCTGAGAAGAAGCAGAAGGCAGGTCTGGGGGCAGGTACGTGGTAGGAAGCAGCTACTAAACGCACAAACCAACCTCGAGGGTTAATGAAAAACAGAAACTCCCAACGCCGCGCCAATGTGTCCCCGAGCTTAGACTATCTTGTTGTGGTCGGCCCAACGGTTATCCAAATTCGATTATGGGTTTGCAACTTTTAGCGTTAAAAATAAAAAGGTTAATATAACCATCAAAGCATAATTGAAAAAGATATATCTTCTGATCCTGTCCAATGTGTAATGTCAAGTCAAGTTGCCTTGAGGAAAAACTAAAGAAGTCCTTAAGATATAAATACATACACGTTAAAGAACGTGAAAACTTCTGAACAACATTTGAGATCATCTACCATATGTTCTGTAACTATGTATAAATTGAGAATTTTAGGGTTTTCTTATATGTCAGAAAACTGGACCAGTTTCTCTCAACAAAATGTTCTCAAAAATAAAATAAAATAATTATATTACTACTATACAGCTAAGCGTGAAGCAATCAGCATTGGTACCAGAAACAGTAAAAATGTCACCACAAACAAAAATCTCAGGGGAAAAGAATTACTACCTACAATCATTCATCTACAAACCTGTTAACTACGAGTCATCTCTGCCTATATAAACCTGACATCCCCATGAAATATGAATCCCTCTGCTGTTACTATTCCCGTAAGCCTCCTCTCATCTCTCTCTCTCTCACTACAGATTTCAGGCTTCTGCCAACTACATCTTTAATCTTTTGTTTCATCAATCGTTTGATCTTCGTGCAAAAGCAAAGATTTTCCATCACTGTTGTTCAGTCTTTTTCTTTCAATTTTTAAGCACCTATTAGTTCAGTTTACAGTTTTTGAGTTTTTGATTGATTTAGCATTTTGTATTTATTGAAAATTTCGTGATTAGCGAAATTGACCAGTTGAGTTATCTTTCCTTCTTGTTGTTTTGGCCTGAAACTCACATGGCTACTCAACGAAACAAGTGTTTTTTTTTTTTTGGTCAGATTCTAACCAGAAAAACGGACCCATAAACCGAAATAAATGATTTTTTATTTGGACGAAGTCCAAGATTTCAATTAAATTTTTAAACCACTCAGATGCCAACTTTCGGTTCCACTCTCATCTGTTAGTTTTTTTTGTTTGTTGCACTTTTCATCCCATTATGAACAATACTAAGTTTGGTTTCCAACAACAACAATACCAATAATAATAATAATAAGAGGTGGTTGTTTTTGGGTTTTGTCTTGTTCTAATAGGTGTTAAGGGTGTTGAACACAGTGGATTCTTCCGTCTTGGGGTACCCCTCTTCACGTAATGACTCAAGGTTTTAACCACTGGGAAGAGGCCACATCAGCTGGCGCTCGTGGCCTTGTTGCCTCTGATATTTTTCACTAATTACAAATGGTCTCAGCCAGACGCAGTCGATACAGATGCTAGATGTTGTTTTTTGATCTTTTTTTGTTCCGATCCTCAGTACTTTCATATAAATATATGTGAACATATTATGTTTGAGTCAAGAGGAGAAGATGTCGGGAAGACGCTTTTGTTTTGTGCATGGATAGATTAACTAACAGTCGTTGTTTGTGGGTGTAGCATCATCAAGATTCACATGCAAATGCAAGGCTGTGTGTGGTATGTATCACCCACTCTTTTATCTCAAAACCAAATTGGTTTTTGGAAGTGAGAATCTTGATGATGCTGCATCGGCAATAGACGACTATATTTCAACAACAACAAGAACAAAGGTGATGGATCGATGATGGCCGATTGTTGTTTCTTTTAAATTTTAGTTAATCTCAGTGTGTGAGTACTTTGTAACTTTCGCTTCTGTTGCTGTCAGGTGGGTGTGAAGCGCATACATGTTCAGTATTCAGCTTGTGGTTTCTATTTTGTGCTTCTTTTTATCTGAAAAACAAACCCATTTCATGGATCTAATGCCCATGTTTTCCCTTTTCTATTTTCTTTAAGTTTCCTTTTAACAGTTCCCAGAGAAAGTAGACGATCCGATAGGCTACCAAACTTATTGCTTCGCTGACTTTGCAGATCTATGATTATTACCTCCGAGGTTTAGTTAGTTGGTTGGATATGGCCATTCCTTTTTTACTAGTTTCTTGCTGTAGATGTGATGTGAATGATTTTTCTAATAATCCCCCACAAAGAAGACAGAAATAGGCGGCGGCTGGTGGAGAGAGAAACAAAAAGGGAGTAGTCTTGATGTGATGCATGAGCTATGAAGTACCCTTGTCTTTGCAAAGGCAAGTCTTTGCGATCTAGTTCTTGAAGGCGTTACAGTTTGATCAGTTTCTTATATAAATATATATGTATATAGTACACATATTTTAGATCCATATTTATTTTTATGTTCCTTCAAAGAACAGCTTTAGTGGTTCTTCAAAACTCATCTGCAGAAAGGCCAAACAACAAACTGTGGAGGGTTTTCAGGGAGCTCCTTGGAGGCCTGCTGCTTGATTCTGTTAAGATATGAGAGAGGAACTTTTGAGCTGAAGCCAAGAATGATGGTAAGGAAAAGAAGTATATATATGGATATATATCTACCTATATGTTTGTAACTTTGTATATACCTATGTTCAGAACTTCTGTCCATATTTTTGTTTTATATGGGATTTGGTGATATCGGACAAAGGAGCTTTGAGTTTAGTTTCTAGTTCCAAAGCTTTCTTTGTCTCCACTAAATTGCCCTAAAAAAAGGTTTTCTTCATGGACATTTTTTAGAGTTGTAGCAGCAGTAGAAAGATTGTTGAACAATGGAATTGCTCTCTCTCTCTCATCGGAACATTGGTATGGTAAATCGAAGAAGGGAACATGTCCCTCTGTCACTGGCCACTGGCTGCTGCATGCGGCCCTATCTTAGTATTAAGAGACCTATCAATCTTTCTTATGGACCATTTTATCTGGCAACTTGAAACTCTTGACATGTACTCCTGTTTCAAGTTTCTCATTCCATCTTCATCTCTTCCCATTATTAGTTCTCAGGTGTTTATTTTCTCATTTTCGGTTGATTATTCTGGACTCCGATAAGTCTGTCCTTCGAAGATCATTAATAATGTCCCTGTGCCTCTATCATAATTAGCTACTAACCTGCGTATTTCTCATTGACAAAGCAATAGTTACAAGTTATGTGCACTGGAATATAACTTGTATAGTTGTTCGTGTGGTACACATCTCCGGCTTTGATTTATTCTGACATTTTAGTAAAATGGAAGAGATTGAAATAATTTTTTGAATGCTGTTATGTTAACGATTACTTTGTTTCACTTGATCAGTTATTGGTCCCTTAGTCGAAGAACCTTAAAACAACAAAAACGATTCTGCAGTTATTTCCTTTACCTATTTTCTTCTCTGTCAAAGCACCACTGATAAGACATTTTGATCGCAGATAGATTTTCCTTCCTTAAGACATATATCTTTGCTATGTGCTTGTTTATTATTTTATGTCATTTTCCCTCTATAAGATGCCGGATCCTTCGACAGAAACTGTCTTATCATATCTACTGATAATACATTTGCAACTTGCTAAACATCTTTCAACTTGAGCCAATAATCAAGAAAGCTGGACCCTAAGTGCTCCTTTTACAGTTCTTTGCCGTATATATATTCAAAATAGCACTAATGGCGGGGAGTCTTAATGACCTCAGCAAATCATTATGTTTTAGTAAGCAATTAGCTAGTATGTTTCAATGCGCCAATGCCTTGAAGTTTCTCTTAATAGTGCCATTAATTTCATAAAATTAACTTTTACCAAATACTCGTCGCATTTTTTATCTGCCATTTGAATCTCTGTTCTTCTTTTTGATCCAGCACAGAAGCTTAAAACTGTTCATCTTGATAAAGTGGTATCTTCTCTGTATGTTCTCATCTTATATTTAAAGTGTGGAAGATACCTTCACTGGCATTCATCTCAAAAGATTAGCTTAGCAGTTAACCTTTTACCTTCGGGTTTGAATGACTATCAATAATATATAGGCTAGTGCAAAGATCATGTATTGCATGCTTTATGCCTCAGTTCAATATCATGACAGGCAATTTATGAAATATCTAACCACAGCAGCTAAGATCTGGATGTTTCTGTGCAGGTTGGAGCTTCTATCCTCTTCCACAGCAGAATCGATGGTGTCAACTGAAGCTTGGAGAAGACAGGGACCAACCAACGTTATAAAACCCACCACTCAGTCTTTGGCCATCACAGAGAAGAAGGGTCGGGTATTATAGGCGACAAAATGATGTAGTAAGGGCTCATTATGAAATGTACCATATACAGGTAGGTAAGGTAGGGAATGGTTTGACCGGAAAAATTCTTACAATTTATACTTTTCTTGGTTCATGCATAGTGCATACCATTGGCACAACATATGTTAGTGAACAAAAGGTCAGGGAATCCAGAATTAAAGGAAGCTGGAGGAAGAAAAATGATAGTTACAGTAGTTGTTCATGTCTCTTACCAGAATTTGGTATCATCTTCATCTTCTCTAGTAGTCAGTACTGTAGAGATAATGGAACTTGATCTGTCTTATCTATGTGGGTTTTCGGAATATTGACAAGTTATTGAAGCTTTTATAACCCAGCTGTAGATCTCTGATAATTAGAAGTGTCTTCCTCAGTCTCGGCAGTGCTCAGGTATCATATATCTCGTCCTTCATGTGAGTTGTAATTTGCTTTTCTGTCTCTACTAAACACCTAAAATTGTTTAGACAGACAATTTAGCAACCTAAATTAATGCATACAATTATTACATTTGGTATAAAATTGGAATTTACTAGCTATATACATTTGATTTTAGTATAACAGTTCTATCATATAAAATTCTACTTATTGAAGTTTTGTACTATTTTCTATATTGCATATACAAGTAAAGTAATATTTATGTTATTAGCTTTTTATCAATTTTGTGTATCTTGCGACTCTAATGTTAGTTATGCTAGAGTCTTCAGAGTCTGTATCCGAAATTTAGCTCGAGTTTTCTTGCTATCATACCCTGTCCTGTTTTCTTCAACCTGGCATAGCCTTCCTTTCTTCTCTTCGCCATCGAGTATAAATTAGAAAGAAGTTAAGGATTGTTTTAATTTAGCTGGAGTTGATCGTTTCGAGAGTGGAAATTATAGTTAGTATGGTATATATATATATATATATATAGATAGATAGATAGATAGATAGATATTATTAGAGTTCTATCTATATGCAATTCATTTTTTGCCATCCTTTTTCACATTGTAAGGAACAATGATTCCTCTTAAGTGTTTAGCAGTTACTGTTGGTTGCAAATTTTCTGCTGCCGTTCTTTCTATATAACAAAATTTTGGACAAGATTTGAAGGTTATTTTTCACTTTTGATCTGCGGATCATCAATCTGTTATAATTCTCTCTAGCCTGTCAATGTTAGATCTTGCAACTGGAAACTCGCCAAGATGCAAGTAATTGAAGAATTTCAGTGGGATTGTAACGCAAATATGTATGAGCAAGAAAATTTCAATGTTCTACTGTAACAATGTAAATTCTAAAGTATATGAAATCTGGCTTCTTCGAGGTTGTAGTTCATTTCTGGAGTACTTGGGAACTGAAATTTATCCCGTATTGTCTACTAAAGTTTCCTCTTTCTTGTTTTAACTGGAAGGTGAATGAAGCACTTCCTTAGATATTGTCTGAAAGCAGGGATAATTCACTTTCCAAAGAAGCTAGAGTATGCGCTTAAATACAAAGATAGATTTGCATGGTTTATGTACTGCCGCTTGTCAACGATGAATTAATTTAACTATATATGTGTATATAGAAGATGAGTTGGTATACAACTGCAGTAGAGTTAATTAGCAGTATATTGCATGGAACGTGTCCGAAATTTTCATTTTAAGAATTCTTTATATGTAACATTTCGTAATTATTTTTATTTTAAGAAAACATATTTAAAAATTTGTAATTATTTTTATTTTAACAGGGAAAAAATATAATCATATTGTAATTTAAGAAGTAAAATTAAGCTATGAATTATTTCTTATGTATAAATTAATTCATCTTATTATTTATTTTCTTTGTTTATTTAGGATGTAAAATTTATAAGTCATTTTAACACTTATATCTTTAATTTTTAAATATTTTATATCAATATTATATTATAAATTGAATATTTTGTTCAATGAAGTTTCTGATGCTTCTTGTTCGATAAAATTTTTTAATTTTAATATCAAATTATTATTTAATAAAATATTTTTATTTAAATATTAAATTGCCAATTAATTTTAATATTATATGAAATTTTGTAATTAATCTTGTTTCAAGATAAATATATAGTATTAAATTTAAGAAGGTTTATATCTTAATTAAAATTTTAATTTCATATATAAATATTTATAAATTTTGTATTTATTTCCATGTCAGATTTGTTAGGCCTTCTAATAATATGCTTTTGCATTCTTATTCCGTTTGTGTACCAAACCTACCTGCATCTGTTTAGTATACACTATTTAAACCCAGACAAAGATCTCTATGCATCAAATTCACGTCATGCAATCATTGCAGAACCTTATCCAAGACAGCTTTATCTGCTTGCTGCAATCATATCCAGCATTTATGTTTGGAGGGGATACAGGACAGAGCTTGAAGACTGTTTTTAAGTGAAATATGGTTGTTAGCGCCATAGATAGTATACATTACAAATGACGTAGACAGGGCCTTCGATTGATTTAAATTCTCTTAACATGGAAGCTCATTTCTTTTAGCTAGTTCTCTGACATGGTTCTCTTCTTGAAAATGGAGTTCTTTTTCCACCTTTCAAGAGAAAAGATGATCTTGTTAGTTATTTCCAATAGACACATTTTCCTTCAGTATGGCTGTTGGATAAATAGAATTGAAGGTATGTAAGTAATATTCATCAGTTTGAACACTAATCAGAGAAAATTTGATACTATAATTTCTATGATAAACATTTGTCTTAAGAATGTATTATGATTGTGTGGGATGTTATGCAATGCACATACATTACAATTAATCTATACTCGGATTGAACTTATACTCCAATTACAATTCATTATACAAAATACTATATTTTGTTGTTGTGTTGGCTTAAAACTGAATGGTCATACCTATAATTTGATCGTTTATAAACTTACTGGTAAATTCCTCTTTCATTATTTCAGGAATCGAACTTGAACCTTGTTAGAACTTACAAGCACAGCATGTGTTGCATTTTCATCGAACTTTAAATCATATTCATACTAACCAATTAAAAAGAGGATTCATCACCTGTTTTCTTTTCCTAATCTTAAGACTTTTTGTTGATATTTTTTAAGATGTCCCCAGAGGCCATGTACTATTCGTTTACGTGGGTTCCTGTCACCCTTACACATGGTTGTGTGTGGTGATCAACCCAGGAACACTGAGTAGATGGATGATTGAAATGTGACTGGTTATGAATCCGCCATTAATGTAGCTTTTCTGGAAGCTTCATTTGGTATAGATCTTTTTACCTTTAATTCAAAAGGTCCCAAAAGCAGCAGTGGTCCTGCTCTTGCATACGCTTCGCGGGTGCTGCTATTAGCATTCCTCTAGTTTATGATAGCACTCTCACCGTATTGTTTTAAATGTAAACAGATAAAATTGTCCTTAACATAAAACATTCTTCCATAGCTAAATTGAAAACATAAAATTTTTGTTTTGGATTTGGCTTTCCATATTCTTGTTCTTAACAAAATTAATAATAATCATGAAGCACCCGACATTATATAATATAATTAAATATTAAATAAATTATTAATA
>JANZLX010000008.1:5248687-5258845 GCA_025531955.1 Erythroxylum orinocense | reverse complement strand
ATTGTCCTCTTTGGCTTTAAACTTGGGTGAGCCACTGCTCGAACCCAAGACCTCAAGGTTTTGTTCCACTTTAAGTGAACGCCTCTCACCATTGAGCCAAACCCAAGTTTAAAGCCAAAGAGGACAATACCTGGAGTGATGGCGGTGGGGGCCGGGCCCTACACAGTATGTTTGGAAGAATCCCAAATTGGAGCCATCTGGCCCCGGTGATTTATCAGGATGTATTGAGAATAATGCCTGGCACACTTTCTCTTCCGTGTATGGAGCCACTAGTAATTCATTATGAAGAGAGGTTACCTTACGATCAACATTGTTTTTAATCAGACTTGTATCTCCACATGAAGAGGTGAAGAGTTGTTGATAATAGTCCAGTAACATATTCGATAAACCTGATTCCCAATCAATCCATTCCCTATTGTTGTTTTTGAGCTTTGAAATGAAAATTTTCCGATGCTTGTGAGAAGCCATTAGATGAAAAAATTTGGAATTAAAGTCCCCCTCTGCGAGCCAGTGCTCTTTGGATCTTTGTTTCCAATATATTTCATGTTGTAAGAGGAGGTCACTATACTGCTTTTCTAAATCTCGTAACACCTCCCTATTCATTATCGGCTGGCGACGCACACTTGCCATCTGCTGTTTAATCTTAGTAATCCGTTGGTGAAAGTCTTGGTTTTACGATGTTGCCCAGACTTGCAATTCTTCAGAACAAGACCGAAGTTTATCTTGGAGAGAACAGGTGAAGTTTTCCGACCAACCTTAACTGTTTCTCTGTCGACATTCATCTTTTAAGGTCCATGCATTTTCAAAACGAAAACGACGCTGGACATATTTCTGCCATTGTACGCCCAATGATAGAAAGAGGGGGAGGTGATCAGAGGATGCAGCTTGTAAGACGTAAACTCGTGCCATCAAAAACGATGAAGACCAATCAGCTATCCTAACCGCCCAATCCAGTCATTCCCTTACAAATTCAGACTCAGGTCGTCGATTCTCCTAAGTGAACAGAGAACCCTCAGCCCCCAAATCATATAGTTGACAGTCCATGAGCGCTTGTCGAAAACTCTCCATCAATGCTCTAGGATGAGTATGATTACCTTGCTTCTCGGAAAGAAACATGATGTCATTGAAATAGCCGATGACACACCATGGTAAAGCTTATCTAGTGTGAAGCTGTCGAAATAAATCCCAGCCTAGGCGTCGGTTGGAACGTTCTGGAAACCCATAAAAACCAGTTAAACGCCAACGTCTAAGACCTTCGATACATACCGTAACGTCAATATGATTTTGGGAGTATCTCATTAATTGGGCCATGTCCTTTTCTCTCCACAATAAAGCCAAACCTCTTCTGGTTCCAATAGGGTCAACAGAAAACATACCACTAAAGCCTAACTTTACTTTAATTGATAAAATTTTTTCTCTGGTGATTTTAGTTTCCATCAGGAAAATAAAATTGGGTCTCTTCTCAGACACCATGTCCTTTAAGGCTCGGATTGTTCGGGGGTTCCCAAGCCCCCGACAGTTCCAACTTAATGTACTCATAGATTGCGGTGGGCTTCGGAAACAAAGCCCACCAAAGTCAAGTTTTTTGGCCTAGCCTCAAGGGTACTTGGGATAAATTCCTCCTCTATGTCAACATGTGCAGACGCCGTTGCTTCTTGGAGATGTTTGCGCTTAGGATCCAGAACCGTGATTGTGTCCGTTGTAGTGTAAGGCAAGATGGCAACATTTTCGTGATTCCCCTCTAACATCCCATCTGATTGATGCTGGTCATTAAGAGTTCGTGATCCACTACTGATTTGATGGTGAGGGGATATTCGAATCCCCCGACTTTTTGCCGCAATATTAGGCTTTTCCTTTTTCGTAGATATCGCCGAATTTGCTACAGATATCGCCAGAGCATTAGCGGGAGTGTCTTTGAAAGCTGTTGGAATATCATTTTCCAACCTTAACCATCGAGCTCTGACCCAGGTTGTTTTTTCTGGATTTCGCTTTTAACCAAGGGCCATACGCAAATCGTTCTATGGGAATTTGTGGGTGATCATACAGAAGATGACAAAACCGATCAGTGTGTCCAACAATGCCACAAAAGTAACAAAAAGTATTCAGTCGTCCATATTTAAATTCTAGACAAACTTTGTCCCCTTGTGGTCGCTTCATAAAAAGTTTCCGCTTTAGAGGCTTTTTGATATCAATTGTCACTCTAATTCGTATAAAGTCTCTCCAAATATTCAAGAAGTTTCATGAGTCTGATTCCACATGTTTTCCAATATAGTTGCCAGCATCCACTGTAATTCTTTCCGACATAAAGCCAATAGGAATATTATGAATTTGAACCCATAATTCTAGGTTTACCAATTCGACTTGGCGAGGGTTCTCATGAGGTTGTAGTCGATGTAGTAGAATGGGAATCTGCTGATAATTCCATGGACCATCCCGCAGGACTCTATCCACATCGAGGGAATGGAAAAACTGGAAAATGAAGGTATTATTCCCCAGTTCTTTGATCAGTATCCCGTTGCCAGGATGCCATACACTTGCCATAATCTGTTTGAATATCGGAAAGTTAATCATCTTCTCAGTTACCAATCTCCCTATGACACAGTGTTGCCATTCAGTCCCTGTTACCCCTGTTCTCCATTAGCTGTATCCTCAATATATTCCAGTATATCTTCGTCCTCCTCGATCTTTAGGCGGTGATATATCTCATGCACCAGTTGATCCTCTTCAGATGCCATAGTGACAAAACGTATATGTAATGGGTTGTGTGAAGGAAGAATAACAGTACAAAAAAATATCAAAAAAACTATACTAGCTTAGAGTTGTAAAGAAGAGGGAAAAGCTTGTTATCTAGAAACAAGAGGAAAAAGGTCTCGACATAGCAAGACAGTTTTGGTCAGTTGAAGTAACCCTAAGTGAATATGGAAAGAGAGATTTACAAATTTTATGTTTCAATTTATACAAGTTCTTGATAGCCACAATATTTGTCACAATTATAGCTAAAACATTTCTTAATAACAGCACATATTATATATAAACATTTTAAAAAGCCAATTTAGAAAGGTTTTTATATTCTTTTATTCTAAATTTAGGGTTACTCGTCAGAGGAGAGAGAAATATACTAAAAGAGCATAAAGTAGTTGCTTTTAAAAGAAAATAAGATCAAAATCATCTCAATAACTCAAAACTCAAATCAAAATGCTAAATTACATCTAGAATATTTTTTATGTTGTTTCTTTTTTCTATTATTAGTTTAAACATAATGACTGACTAATTATTTCATATGTATAGATAAGAGGGAACCTTAGTATTTATTCTTGTACAAATGAATTTTTTATTTATGAATTGAAATTTATATTTGATTGATCGTAATGTATGATTTAGTTACATTAATGTCTAAATCTGATTTAAATTTTCTTATTGACGACTCAAGAGAGCATATGTGTTAGTGGAACATTTGAGGTAAAAGTAGTTAAATAGCATGCTAAAGAGTGACCTATGTATTCTTTTTGATGTTAGGATGAAAGCTTTCATGAGATCTCACAAATCTTAACATATTCAAAGGGGTTATTGGCTTGATAGACATATGAGTTAACCAATCGAAAAGTAGATAATTGTAACTTGGGATAGTGCAATTTTAATCTCTTAAAAAATCTATTAGTTTAGATGATAAATACATTCTAGATTAATTAAATCATGATATTTAAGATGATGCTTAGGGGGATTCTTACTTAAACAAGATTCATGTATGTTTTCTTTACTTGATTATATGTTTAGTTCTATCTATAGTGGTTATTTTCTATTTACTTTGCCTAAGTTTAGGTTTAGTTTAGATTAATTTCCTGTCATCAAAATACAATTTTTCATTTGAATTAACTAGATAAAAGTAGGAGTGTTGACTAAATTCCTATCATTTCCTCATATAATCAATACTCTATTAACCATTATATTACTACCAAGCAATAAGTGCACTTGTTTTAGGTTGTGAGTAATATATTTTTTAATATATTACTACCAAGCAATAAGTGCACTTGTTTTAGGTTGTGAGTAATATATTTTTTAATAGAGAAAATTTAAGTGGTAGTAAACGCATAAGTCGTACACTATATATGTAAATAATCATATAATGATTGAGCCCCTAATTTATTTAAATAACCAAGATAAAATTACAAGAAGGATTATAATAATTTGGTTAAAGTCTTGATATGCTTGATTCTTCCTTAGTCTTGGTTCTTCATTTGAATTCAATATGTGCTCCACTTTGTTCATTTTCTTTATCCTTTTATTGCTCAATTGATTCAATTAATTCATTTACTCACTTTACTGTTTCATTGAACTTGATCTTTTATCTATTAACTTACTAAGATCACCATGATAAAATATTATTAATAGCATATTTTATTATCATCAAAATTATGGATTAGAACCTCTGATAAAATATTATTAATAGCATATTTTATTATCATCAAAATTATGGATTAGAACCTCATTTGGTCTAATAATCCGTATCCTAGAATTATTTCTATCATCATTTCAAAATATTGAGTAATATAACTAGAATTTATGATTAAACCCAAAAGAAATCCTAAATAAGAAAATAAGCCCCCCCTCATCTTCCAACGGGATTGAGAGATGAACCTACAATATTATGGTGCTAGTCAAGAAATTATAATTTGAAGATGCCAAAACTAATAAAATGCTATAAGATACCAAATTACTGCTCGACTTGATCTATGAAAGAAAAGTAATCCTTAAACAACAACAACAACACCCTTACGATACAAAAACCCCAAGAAAATAAGATTCTTGAAACCCTCTAATCTTATTGAATCAAAACCTCAATCTTTCTATTATAAGAACATGCTAGTTTAAACCCCAATTATATGAAATTGAGACCCAAACTCAAATAAAACAGAAGAATTGAACACGCCACAAGCGATTACCTTGATAAGTGATGCAATCCGCGAAGTAACAACAAGAAGAACCCGCCTTTCTTGAAGAGATTATTTTTGAATTTCATTAATTAACTAATCGGATGTTTACAAGGATAAAATAAGGTCTTATACCTTTGCCCACGTCCTAACCCTAAAAGGAATTAAAAAACAAACCTAATCCTAATTAGTTTAGGAGTTTATAGCCCAATAACGCAATCTGATCCTAATCCACCTAGGATTGGGCTAAATTAACTTAAATAAGACCAAAATAACTTCAAAAAACCTAGGGGAAATTGGCCTAATGGAGTACTCTACTTAGACCCACACACTTGGTTGTCCAAAACTAGCTTAAAATAAACTAAGGCAAGTGACTTTTAATGAGTGCACATGTTTACAAATAAATATCCAGCCCATAACAAGTCTTTTGACCCTAATAATTAAAGGATAAATAACAAGCCCAATGTATTAAATTAAGTCGATAAGAATAATTGAATTTGTCTTGAAATTTGGCTAAGTATTAGCCCCTCCACACATCCTCTCTAGAAGAATCACAAGCTTGACTACTCCACTTCAATTCTCCATGGATGGCTCGGCCTTGTCATCAAGGTGAGATGTTATGTGACTTTGAACAAACCATTGAAGTGCTTGTTTAAGCCTTGCTACACATTGCCTTGTAATAGGTCCACTTGGCAAAGTAAGCTTGCCTTGGCATGTGATACTTTGATATCCATTGCTGCCATGGCTTCTTGTATCATTTCCTCCCTTCTCAAAGGGATTCGTCCTCAAATCAGCCCCTCCATTATCAAATGGAGAGAGGTCGGCAATATTAAATGTAGCAGATACTTGATACTCACCTGGTAAATCAATCAAGTAGGGATTATCATTAATTTTTTCAAGGACTTAGAAAGGTCCATCATCTCTAGAATCTAACTTGGATTTCCTTTGCTTAGGAAACCCCTCTTTCCTGAAATGCACCCAAACCCAATCACCAAGCTCAAATTGCATCAACTTTCGCCCTTGCTTAGCTCTTTGTGCATATGCTTCGTTTCGCTTCTTTACGTGTTGTCTTGTCTTCTCATGAATGTTACGGACCAAATCTGCCTTCTTTTGTTCATTTGCACTAGTTATCTCACTTAAAGGTAAAGAACACAAATCTAAAGGCGTTAATGGATTACAACCATAAACAATCTCAAAAGGCGAATAACCAGTAGTTGAATGTATGCTCCTATTGTATGCAAATTCAACTAATAATAAACATTCTTCCCATGTTTTAACATTTTTACCAACCACAACATGAAAAAGAGAACCTAAAGTTATATTTACGACTTCAGTTTGTCCATCAGTTTGAGGATGGCAAGTAGTAGAAAACAAAAGTTTAGTACCTAGCTTACCAAAGAAACAATAGTCTTAGGAACGTCATGCAAACACACAACATCCCTAAAAAACAACTCAATAATATTTATAGCATCACCAGTTTTATGACATGCAATAAAATGTGTCATCTTACTAAACCGATCTACTACTACAAATATACTATCCCTACCTTTTTTTGTACTAGGCAGTCCCAAAACAAAGTCCATAGATATGCCAGTCCATGGATGCTTAGGCACAGGCAGAGGTGTATACAAACCATATGGATGAGTCTTAGATTTCGCTTGTCTATATGTGACATACTTAGAACAAATTTTCTCAACATATTTTCTCATGTTAGGCCAATAAAAATGTTCACAAAGTATGTCATATGTCTTTTGAACCCCAAAATGACCCATCAAACCCCCACAATGTGATTCACGTACCAGGACTTCACGCATAGAATATTTAGGCACATATAACTTGTTCTCCCTAAACAGATAGCCATTTTATCTATGAAATCTTTAGAAAGCAGCATGCTCAAAAGCACCAAATATATAGCCAAAATCAGAATCTGAAGCATACAATTCTCTAATGTACTCAAACCCTAACAATTTAGAACTTAAAGTCGTGATTAAAGTGTACCTTCTTGAAAGTGCATCAGCAACTACATTCTTCTTACCTTGTTTGTATTGTATCACGTGTGGAAAGGTCTCTATGAACTCCAGCCACTTTGCTTGCCTCTTGTTCAATTTACCTTAGCCCTTTAAATGTTTCAATGACTCATGATCAGAATGGATCACAAACTCCTTTGCCCAGAGATAATGCTGCCAAGTCTCCAATGCTCTCACAAAGGCGTAGAGTTCTTTGTCATAAGTGGAATAATTCAATTGCGGCCTATGAAGCTTTTCATTGAAGTATGCAATGGGACGCCTACTCTGCATCAAAACAACACCAATATCTAACTCGAAGGCATCACATTCTATCTCAAAAGCTTCATTAAAGTTAGGCAAACTCAATACAGGCGTAGAACACAATTTTTATTTCAATGTATTAAAAGCAAGTTCTTGTACCTCATTCCACTTAAATCCAACATCCTTTTTAATTATTTCAGTCAATGGCACAACAATGGTACTAAAATCTTTCACAAAACGCCTATAAAAGCTAGCTAAACCGTGAAAACTACGCACATCACCAATACATTTAGGAGTAGACCAATCTTTAATAGCCTTAATCTTCTACTCATCAACATGCACATCACAGGCAGAAATAATAAAGCCAAGAAAAAAAATTTATCTATACAAAAAGAACACTTTTTAAGTTTAGCATATAGTCTTTCACGCCTAAGTGCTTCTAGTACAAATGTAAGATGCATAACATGCTCATCAAGGCTTTTGCTATAAATCAGGATGTCATCAAAGTATACAACCACAAACTTGCCATTAAAATTACTCAAAATATGGTTCGTTAATCTCATGAAAGTGCTAGGTGCATTTGTCAAACCAAATGGCATGACCATCCACTCATATAGATCATATGTTTTTTAAAGGTTGTTTTCCACTCATCCCCTACTTTCATTCTAATCTGATGATCAATTTTTGTAAAGAAATAAGCATCGTGTAACTCATTAAGCATATCATCTAACCTAAGAATGGGATGGTGATCCTTTATCGTTCTTTTGTTTACTGCCTTACAATTCACGCACATACACCAAGTTTCATCTTTCTTTGGCACCAATAGCACCGGAACTGCGCACAGGCTTGGACGAATCTCACTTGCCCCCTCTCAAGCAACTCCTCCACTTGCCTTTGAAGCTCCTTTGTCTCCTCAGGATTACTCCTGTAGGCTGGGCGATTTGGAATTTAAACTCCTGACACGAAATCAATATGATGTTCAATGCCCCTCAATGGTGGTAATCCCTTGGACAACTCATCTGGAAAAACATCAAAGTATTTATGCAAAACAAGTTTCACAACACTAGGAAAAGAATGGTCAAGGTCAATTTCATTATAAAACAACTCCTTATACATAAGCCAAACCAATGGTTTCTACGTGTATATGACCTTCCTCAACTCTTTTTCTTTTACAAAGAAAGTACTTTTTTTCCCACTCTTCATTTCACTCTTCTCTCCTTTTTCAATTGCACTACTCTCTTTTTTTGCTCACTAGTGCAATTACTCTCAGTTGGGCCTTTGTTCTTATTTTTTTGAATGGCCTCTTTTTCTTTTTTTTTTTCTTTTTAAACTCTTGACCTCTCTAAGTTTCTATTCTTCTATGGCTTTTGCAAGTCTCAACTAATCCTTATGAACTTCTCTTGGTGAAAGAGATGCCAATGTGAAGTGTTTCTCCCCCATCTTGAACGAATACCTATTTTTGAATCAATCATGCACTACACGTCTATCATATTGCCATGGTCTCCTGTAACACCCCACTCTCGTGTGACCCGAACCCGACATCGATGGTGATATCCGAGTCCGTGCCCCGTGAAGGTGGCATGTTATATCACTCAGTCAAAACTCAGTATACTTTTTTTATATAACAATCTCATGCGCAGAAATCAGTAGGCACTTTGGGCCCGCTTTACTTTGGAAATATTTCAATTCAGTCCGCCACTTGGCGATTTTTTTGGTCCGAAAATTTTCTCCGAAAATTTTCAGAAAATTCCCAAAATTGCCAAAAAATGCAAAACACATAACAGTTCACTCTAAATAATTTTTTAAGCACGAATTCATAATCTTCCACAAGAAATTACATTTAGGCACGTATACCGAAAAATGTCATGAATGCATGTACAGTTATTTTCATGTGCAAAATTTCACCATTCACGTGTAAAGGCACGCATGAATATTTTAGAACAACAAACACTCTTAGTCATTTCCAAATTACCATTCTACCCTTCCAATCAGGGATGAGATGTTACAAACTACCAACCTCACCAAACTGAAATAGTTATCTTTTGTGTACTCATCTTGATCAAAATAATCACAGTAACTTTTGTCCTTGGTTGACTAAGAAACTACCTCTTTTATCCCTTTTTGATGAATGATTTTACGATTTTATGACAATTCGCTTACTTACTCTATGTACTCATCTTGATCACTTAATTCAGGCCTTCAAAACTTGTTTGAACCTCTCTTTAAGCTTCAGCTTTCAATATCATCGAATAATCTTTGTTAATATTAATTAAAGAATTATGTAATTCCATCAGATTTCTCATTTTATCATATCCTTCATACAAGTCCATCAAGAATAACATTAATCTATTCATGTTCTTTACTTCTTCAATCTGTTTTATTACTCCACAACTAAAATGTGGTTAAAGATTTAACTCTGTCAACTCTTCCCATAATGTATCATGTATTTTATTCCAAGTTCCTCAGGAGATCTAATATATATGAATACTTGATATGTGTTTAATTGGTTATCAATTTATTCCATAACACTTAGTGTTTAATGATACGAAATGTTTAAGACATTCACTTTAGTACATATTTGATTTTAGGTACAATTCGAAAGTAAAAGAGCTACTAGTGAGATGAAAGCACCATATTTGAGCCATTTTTTTGCATATTCACAATCTTTTGTCTTCATAGAGCAAGAATGAGAAAGACTATAGCAAGTAATGTTGGACCCCGCTCCTGGAGCGCGACTGTCCCGAGACAGAAGCCCTGCTAAGGCCTCTTCCCGAGACCTGAGCCTTGCTGACATCCTGAAGGTGAATCTTGTTGTCAAACCTTAACCCAAAACTGCTCTTGAAACAACCCAAAAATAAAAGAAAACAACTTTCCCATCATAAGTCAACTTACAGGGACAGATAACTCGAGTTACACTGACAGATAACTCGAGTTATAAGACTGATAACTCGAGTTATGAAGAC
>JANZLX010000008.1:5237164-5248587 GCA_025531955.1 Erythroxylum orinocense | reverse complement strand
GCTTTAGAAAAGGATTTCAATCAATCCTTTTCCTACTAGAATTAGGACTCTTATATACTATATAAAAGGGAGGGTTAGCATATGTTTTAGGCAGTCCAAAGAGTATTATTTTAATAGAGTTTTTGCAAGAAGTTTTTCTGAGAGAGAGTGTCTTTTCTTGTTGATTAAATCCTAAGTTTTATGCTTAGATTTGGTTATGAGATTTTATGCTTAGATTTGGTTATGAGATTAACCTAAAATCTCTGCCTAATTACTTCCGCTGTGTCACTCGATCACAACAATAATAAAAGAAAGAGAGCCTTATGAGCACTACATATGCATATAACAGTTTTGATTTAAATAGCTATCTGATTTCTGAATGTGATATGTGTTGAGTGTGGAATGTGAAATGAATGCTCAAGTGATATGTGATGATTCATGATTATCAATGAAATGATGTGAATTATATGATTATATGAATTGTACGTATTATGTGATCGAGTGAGCCATTAAGGATGGTCACTCACTGAATTTGCAAAACTCACTCAAAATTTGCAATATTTTTCAAGCTCAAAAGAGTTTCCTCGTTAGTCCAAACGGGAGGATATCCACGTATTCAAGTAAGAGATAGAGGTCGGGATCAGTCGCGTTTGTATTTGTATTTTCTTTATTTTGCATCAAATTGAGTCTTTCGCAATTATTGTAACTTTTGTATTCGAATGTTTCTGTTTTTTAATAACTTTCCAAATTGGAAATATTTGTAAATTATTTTGCATTGTAATGAAATTATGACAACAAGTATTCTGTATTTGTAATGAGCCCAAATGGCTATTGAAATTTTGATGATTGTATTGATGCGATTGAAAAAGTTTATGAATAAAGTGGGCTCGATTTCATTATTGATTTCCACATATGTGTGTTGTTTTAAAAAAATTGTAATGAGATTTTACTGACTGGCTGTTATAGCATGTCACTCTTGCGGGGTACATACTCGAATATCACTCAGAATGTCAGGTACGTGTCTTGCTCATCAAATCCATCTCATCTTGCTCCTTCTCATAGTGATAATGATTATAAACTGGAGGGTTCTCTCTTCTTCTTGTCCCATTATTTCCTAAATATTTAGCTTGAATAATTCTGAGAAGCCTATCATGCCTTTCAAAGTTTCTATCTTGCTGCTCAAACTTGTCTTTGACTTTAAGGAAAATAGTCTCTATTCTCTTGAACTGATTTTGCACTACTTCAAGAGTAAAGAATGTATTTCGTTGGTCCTCTTCACTCCCATCACTCTTTTCATCTTTATTGCTATTATGAGACATGCTTAATTCCTGCAAGAAAACGTTAGAAGTCTCACAACACGCCCTCACGTGTTTCTCTGTATAACAGAATTTCCCACTCATGTTTCACACAATAAAATGGCTTTTCACTATACAATCTCACACTCTTGCCTTTTTCCACTCAAGTGCCTCCTTTATTGTTACTTTTCATAATCACTTCAACAAGATCAAGGAAATCAACAACCAACATGTTCAAGTAGAAAGCACAAAGATAACGACCTTAACAAAAGAAATGAATAGATGAAATAAATCTAGAAGCAAAATATTGTACGGACGGAAAATAAATCAAAGTGTCAATACACAGATGAAGAGTAGTGTAGGCAACAATTCTTGTGTCTATTGATCAATTATGAGTGCAACAATTGTTCAAATCAATGTAGAGAAGCAAAGATATGTACCAAAACAAGAAGAAAAAAACAAGAAACAAAGAAAGACAAACAAAAAATATGACAAAACTCACCAAACTCGAGACCAAATTTTTTTTATATCCCAATATGCCCAAAATTCCAAAAAATGAATAAAATATTCAAAGAAAACGTTTCTTGATAGGATCTTGAATGAATGAAAGACAATCTAGATGAATCTTGAATGATAAAACAAATCTTGAATGAAAGATCAAACAAAGATTCAAAGAATCACAATCTTGGATGTTTCTTTATCAATCTTGAAATTTCTGTTCTTTTCTTAATAGGTTCTTGAATGAATGAAAGACAATCCAGATGAATCTTAAATGATAAGAACAACTCTTGAATGGAAGATCAAACAAAAATTCAAAGAATCACAATCTTAGATGTTTCTTGATCAATCTTGAATTTTCTTTTCTTTTCTTTCTACTGTTCACATTTTTTTTAATTGGTGATCAAGAAAAAAAAGAATCAATTAAAGAAACAAAACATAAAGAACCAATAATGGCATATTCGTTCCAAGCAATTAAACCCTATATTTTTTTGTGATTTTTCTAAGGAATCAACAAAGAAAACAATGAAAGATACGTATGGGTTCAATAGAATTAAGTCAAAGCTCTTATACCAACTGATATGGAAACTCCAAGAAAATAAGGTTCTTGAAACTGCCTAATCCTATTGAATCAAAACTTCAATTTTTTTATTATAAGAACATGTTAGTTCAAACCCTAATTATACGATATTGAAACTCAAACCTAAAGAAAATGAAGAATTGAACATACCACAAGCGATTACCTTGATAAATGATGCAATCTTTGAAATAACAACAACGAGGTATAATGTATAGCGTAGAAACAAATTGCTAGTTATAAAGCAACTTAGTGCGAGAAAAATTTAAAACAATGAGGGTATTAGAGCTCATTGGTATTCTACAAAAGCAAAATGAAGAAACTATAGGGATTCACGATTTAAAATTGAAATGATAATCAAATGAATAAATTGATTTAATAAAATGCACCCATGAATCGGAACTGATACAAGAAATCCTATAAAGCACAAATATGCTTCTACAGAATTTTTGCTGCTTTTACATTTTTTTCCCAACTCACTGATATTATGAGTTTCTAAACTTTAAACCAAAATTTAATATTTAATATACAATTTACTCATTAAATTTTCATTTTTAAAAACCGTTGGATTGCTATTTTTCTACAATAAATTATGGTATTTTCAAGGTTACTAATGTATATATGAACATAGGAAACCTTATAATAAAATCGTAGTATATTTTCTCTACCAATGAAAAAAATTATGGCTGGCCTTTCGACTTTTTATATAATAAAATAATTAGGATGGAAAATGGGTGTTACCACTATGTGGCAATTGTACTTTAGCCTACTAAAACCTCTGTATCACTAATTAGTAAACCTACCAGCCAATTAAGGGAACAAACCACACGTAGTTTGCATCTTAGTTCGAAATTACATGGATGGATTGCCAAATCTCTAGTTCTTCGTTGATTTCAATTATAATTTCCTCACTTGGGAAAATTCCATAATCATATGCTCCAGGCCTTTGTCAATTGATCTATATGTAGGACCAAAAGATTGTGACATGAACGCATCTAGAACATTCAATAATAAATTACAAGCGTGACTAGGAACTTAGATGCATATATGAGAATTCAAGAAAGTCTTCGATCTCATTTAAACCTGGCCTTCAGGTCTGTGTCAAGGTGGTTATCAACTGCAGAGAATCTGTTGAAATCTGTATCAATTAAAGAAAATGTCGGATACCCTTTTCCTCCTATACCAGTCAGAAATGTCGCTATTTGGAACCAAAGTTCTTGAAAATTTGTTTAGTTAGATGCTCAAAGTTTTCTCTGAGCATAACAAACTTTATTTGGTTTTGGATACTTCCCACGTGAAAAATAAAGGCATTAAGATCTATGAGAGGACATGTTCTTTGGACTTGCTTTGGCTAAAGAGATGATCAAACGGAGCTAGCCCTAGAAGTTTAATAGAATGATCGATTTAGGTATCAATGTGTTTGTATATGATTGTCAACTTCTCCTGGACGGGCTTTGCTGGAGTGAAGAAATCAAGAGGTGTAAAGCATTGCCGGACTATTAATTGTAAACAAAGGACTTAAATCAGATTATCACCTCCTATAACATAATATCAGACCCTCTTGCCAAGAGATTGTATTTTCCAAGGAGGTAGATTCCTCGTTGCATTGATGGAAGGGCAAGGAGAGCAGTTAGTAGAGACATACGAAATATAAGAAACTGAGAACTTGGTAACGGAGACGCATGACAAAAGTTATAGAGCCGATACTCACATGTACAATATGATCTTAAATGGGTGTTTCAGACAAAAATTTGCACACTCACGTCCACAATATGACAGAAAGTTATCTTCCACGTATTGAAACACACCAGTGTTCTTTTTTCTTTTTTCCTGAAAAACTGATGCGAGGAAACTATTTGCTTCTCCGTGGGGTACTTGGAATCTGGATTGAAACCCTTGGTCTTTGATGGGAATGTTTGAATGCGGAGAATTAGAATTTCAGAAGTCAGCAACTATATGGCCTTGTCCAGATTGTCTATATCACATGAATGCTTTGAATATCCTGTCTGATCTGGTCCAGTCCGGTCCTTAAAACATCGTGCCAGACCTCAATTGGCTGAACCTCATCGACTTATTTCAGTTCAGCTTGTACAATTTCATTCCAATTCAATTGCTGTTACCATTTCTTTTCCATCGAACGCATCGACTGAAGTGTGAACGGGATTGTGTCTAAGATTGAACAGATACAAACAAAAAACTACGGAATTGGAACACTCATCAACTCGTCACAATGCCTAGTTCTGCTCTATTTTGTTTCCTAGGAAAATTACCATGAATTTATGATGTCACCTTCACTTCTTAGGAGAACTGCAGTATTTGAAGCTAGGTAGTGTTCCATCAACCTCAACTTACGGTGGACTTGGCAATCCCATTGGTAATTCAACTACGCAAAATATATACATCGTCGAAATGACTTGTGGATTAAAAACCTCATAAAGGTGCAAGGAAAAGATAAATAGCAAAGGGCAAAATTGTTATACCATGCCATGGGCTCTACCTCTGAGAGGCTCCCGAAAGAATGGGATCTCCAACTGCTGACCCCTGCTTTCCCATGGCCGGTATGCTGAGTGAACGTTTTCTCATCTTGACATTACCAGACTTTGGTATTTTCTCACTCTTCTCCATAACTAGAGAAGCATGGTCCAGATTCTGTCTGTACTTATCTCCCTTCACGGGGATTGATCTGCTCCTTGACATGGGATGTAACTTGTCTCGGTACTCATCATCATCTGACCAATAACCATTCTCCTGCACATCTTGCATTACCAAATCATCGTACTCTTCATCTGATTTTGTTGACTCCTCATCAACTGATCCAATCTGTCTTACAAGAAGTTGACAAATGTGTCAGATAAACAACTGTGGAAACCAACATGATTTCATAGCAACTGTGGAAACCAACGTGATTTCATAGCAACTGTGGAAACCAACAACTGTGAATGCAACGCCTAGTCTTGGTTTCATAGCACAACTAAGGATTTTGATTTGAGAGTCATTTCATCATAAATCTGTATTCTGACACAAATGTTTCATGCACCCAGCTAATTTGTCAGATAATATACTATTCAACAGTCCTCCTAACTACTCACATGATGAACATAAATGCTCCTGAACTTTTTATCAAGCAAACACGCCAATTATGCTAACCTCTTCATGAACACGTTCATTATCTTCATCACTGAAATCCTCATCACTGTCAACCTCAGGTGGATCATCAATTTCTTCATCACTGCCATGAACCGAATTCTCCCCTTTGAGCTGTGAATGAACACAACAAAATTCCAATAAGTGAAGCATTATATGGAAGATAAGAGATTTTTCATCTTAATGGGAAGGTAGGCAGCTCAAACTACTAGTCTCTATCATGCTAAGCCTTGAAATATTAATTCTACCATCTAGAAATCAAAGTTCAATATGTAATGATAATAGTTTCCCGCACCTCTTTAGAAAGTCCATCTGACATCCTCGGAGAGCTGCAACAAGAAGAGTAATATCTACTCCCATTATCATTCGAATCAGCCCTTGCCTCATCAACACTACTAGCACGGCTAGTGCCGCCGCCACCGCAAGGCCAAGCACTGATCCCAAAGTTCCCAAACTGAAGATTAACTGGTTCAGCTTTACCAATCTGCAATGGTCCATACGTTGGCATCCAAAATCCAGTGTCAGAGGCACCTAATTGAGGTTTCCCATTAGAATCAACAGGCCAAGCCTTTGCCACTGAACCATCGGTATTAAAAAGAGCCATTAGATGCCTAGAAGAACCTTTTCTTTGAATCAGCTGAAACATCCCCTTGGAACTCAATGAATTGGCAGCACACTGGTTTCTGTATTCCTCATCTACAAGGGAAACAGTATTTCTGACAGGATCATAGAGTTGCTCGCCTGACTCACGCCTCCGAAGGCAACTGAAAAAAGTAGCATGAATGGCTGCCACACTCTTGTCAACATTTGTATTGTTGATTTTTGGGACAAGATGCTTGTCAGCCCGTTTGCAAAGATAATCTTGAATTGTTCTGATGTTTCGAATGTATTTCACGTATTTGTTTTTAGCAGGGTCCAAAGTCATGTACTTTGCGCGGACAGCGAACCGTTCCAAATGCTTCTCTTCATTTGTGATGTATATCATGAATGGTATAATAGAAGGATGCTTCTTCATGAGGCCCATCTAGATCATGATAAAATGGAGAGGGTACAAAGTCATGTTAATATGGAAAAGAAGAATACAAGGAGGGGAAAAAGGCTAGATATAACATGAGATAAGGCCAAGGGAAATTGCTTACCACAAAGTTAAGACTCAGGTGAACACCCTCAACAACAACAGACTCTTTTCTATGTTCCCAGGCAGTAATCAAACGATCAAGACTATCAATCACCATCTCACTTTGTGCCTTAAACCCTTCAATTGCCATTTGTTTAGGACTAATGGTACCAGAACTGGTCTCTAATGATCTAATACCATATTTCCCTACTGTAGAACCATCAGCTCCTTCCTCAGTGGGATTTGCAGTTGCAATACCTGCCAATTTTTTTGCTCTTCTTTTAGCCTTTGCTTCTGCAACAGCAACTGGATCCAAATATTCTCCAGCATGGTATGTTGAAGCCCACAGCAGAGGATTTTCTTTCTCATCTACAAAACTCCTCATCATGTGCCGAATAGAATCAGTGGATATAACCGTTGTAATTCCCAACCTACTACCCTGTATAAGAAAGATGAAGAAATGAATATGTTCACAGAAATGACAACAAATCACAAGCAAAAATCATAAATAAATGAATTCCTACTTTGAACTAAACACAACAAAAGGGGAAAAGTAAAGGAAAAAGAAAAGCAATTTGAACTCAAAGGAGTACCAGCAATGCAGACAATGTAGATTTTCCACAGCCACTAGTGCCACACAAGAGCACTGTCACAGATTCTTTCCTCTCTCGGATTCTGCAGTAAAAGTAAACAGTAATTAGGGAAATGAAGCCAGATATGATACCTTTAAGGAAAAGAGTAAAGCATTTAAGGAAAGGACATTCTGTAAATAACAAACGGCTAAAAAGGCAGCAATAGCATCCAAATACATTACATCTATGCAATTAAGTCGCATCTTAAAAAGGAAAATGATGCAAATATTATGTTTCAAGATGCCAAGTTATAGACCTACCATAGAAGTAGATAAGCCAATTTACAGACATGACATAAATTAAAGAAGCATGTGTAATAACATACTTTCCCCTTAGGTGACAGTTAAAACATATGTCCGTTCAGCACAGCAATGGTGAGATTGTAGTCCAACTTTTATTTGAAGATCCGCTACTATTTACTGGAGAATAAGAAGCTTGTTTTTAATATACAAATATAGCAGTTATTTAAATGGTGTTCTATGAGAAGCACACATAAATCGGAACTAGTCTGGAAACTGGATAAAAAGAAACTTGTAATTGATGCAACTACCTATATTAGCTAGGAATTAGGAAAAAAGGAATGGTGAAAGCACAAAATGAATTTCCTCCACCAAAGATATTTGAACAAAGTACAATAGGGAGAATCAATCACAAAAAAATTCCAGTTTTAAGGATCTACAAGCAATACTAGTTCAACAAATACACTTTGACAACTTAAGCCACAAATAATAGTATAAGAAACGTCAAAGCAAGATTAAGAAGGTAGAATCGGTTTGCATTTTTTCATTATACTAGAGTTAGTTTCTATTGTCACAACAACAATGCATCAATGACAAATGCCATATGACATTAGAAATTATCTTTAAATGCCATTATTTTTCAAAAGAGTGTTCTAAGAGAACCAGCAATACTCCTAAATTTAATGAAACAGTTATAGTTCAATGCTTTACCTGCATGCCAAAACAAAGTCTGCCCTTTGGTCAGGACCCACATACTTATATTCAGTCAACGCATTGCAAACAACATTTAAGAAAGTCTGCCTTCTAATAATTACAGTTGTACGCCTTTTATACAATTCAAATGGCAAACTTTTACTTCTGTCTTCCATATCAGAAGCGAAAAGTTTTGCCAACTGCGCTTTACCAAAGTTGCCATCAGTGGAAGAACCAGCTTCCTTCATAGAATTCTCCTTTTGAGTATCAGGGTTTGTTGTCTCTTCTACTTTTGGCGGCAGAGCATTGATTTGAGATTCACTTCTTATTTTTTCGAAAACTCTTTGGCTAATCTGGAAGGAAAAAGAAAATGATTTCAAAAAATGTGGACAAATTTGGATTTCACATCATCTAATCAGATAACAGAAACACTAATTAGTAAAGTTGCCCCACCAATTAACAAGAACAGCAAGTTACACAATGATGAGACGAACTAATTTCAGCAGCAATACCAGTTAACAACATCAAAACAAATGAAGTAACCGACTACAATTGCAAAATTAGAACATAAAGTTGTGTAAATATGACAAACCCCAATAGAAGAAGCGAATGCTTGATCAAATTGGTAAAAGGTATATGTGGAACCATTCCAATAATGTAGGCTGAGAATTGGAAATAAGATGTAGATAGTAACAGAAGAAGACACGATCTGTAGCAGGAACATTAAGAAGTATACCACACTCGTCGGTTCCACAGAAGAACAAACACACCTAGCGAGAATGACATTACTAACTCTGCTCTGTACACACGGGACTCAGTAGAACACCATACGTAAACAGGCAAGCACAAATTAGGAGAGACAAAGGCAGAAAGGCACACTAAGAAATGGCTCACAGCCAAGCAATGCATCTGACAAATAACAAGTGAACAATCTCACTTACAAGGAAACGGAAAAACTCAGATCCAATTCGAAGTATATTATTCAATCAAATCAAAAGCATACAACATAAAGAACCGTCTTAAATTTCCTAAAAGAACGACGGTAACGGAAAAAAAGGCATCTGCCACTGTATGTATGTATGTAAGTATATGTATGTATACCTTGAAAGCATGCCGAGCTTTACATCCCATGAGTTGTAGAGTGCTTTGCAAGACCGGACGCGTGTACCGAAACGACTCTTTTCCATTCTCTCTTTTGTCTTCATCGTCCACGACAACTATGTACAGAACTTTCGCCACCTCCGCCATCTGTATAACACACGCAAAAATAAAGGTAGAAAAGTTTCAGATCAATCCCGCTACTGAAAACAGAAAAACTAACCGCGTCACATGCAGAGACCCAAACAGAAAAGGAAACGCGTCATCAAAAGCTACAATCTTATCACCCAAAACGCACGAACAGAGCAATGCAGGTAAGGCAACGGACCTCCGAAGTATGTACAAAAACCGAGGAGTTAATTCGGAGAATGAACGGAAAATAAAGGAAAGAGAAATTAGGATCGGAGAAAAAGATGGTTAGGGTTTATGGAAAGCGGAGAGAGATCCGCCATTTGAATAGATTAAGAGGAGGAGGACGAGGAGGATGCTGCCGTGTCGATGTCACCTGTTCTCGACGCCTCTAATACTATGAGGTAGGCCACCATAACTCTCTTCGTTCTCTCCCTGTGTCTAAAACAGTCTGTCTCCCCAATTTTACCGATTTGGAGTTCCGATGCCTTCCAAATTTCGGTTGTGGGATTGAGCTATTTATGGGGGTTCGTATTTATAACGGAGCCCGCGTGAAAAGCATGGCATGGTACTATCCGTAATTTTGAGGTTCGTTAGGGGTAAGTGGGGTTGAGGAATTTTTAGGTGTTACTTTCCTTTTGAAAGGATCAAACGCGAAAGGAACTCGTGCCAATTGTTCGTGCGTCTCTTTTGCGTAATTGTAAGCAAGGACCGAAGGCTCCAGGTTTCATCTAATAATCTTTATATATAAAAATTGATCCGTTTAAATTTTTTTTAGTCTAATTAAATAATTGGGACCATTTTTTTTTTTTTTGGAGGGAAAAGCCACTGCATTGAATTAAACGAAAGTACGAGTACAAACAGAAGGGGACTGAAAAAACTGAAACTCGGAAAAAGACAAAGCACAACGAGCTAACATATGAGCAGCCTCATTGTCGCACCGCCAAATCCAAGCCACAACAATGTCAGGACGGTGCGCCAAGAGAACACGGCAATCGTGAATAACGGCTCCGAACTCGGACCAATCAGGAAGAGTACACCGCATAGCAGACACCAGAGTTTGCGCGTTAGTGAAAACAATACCAGAATCTGTACAACGAGTAGAAACTTGCTCCAAAGCAAGGCGTAGAGCATATGCCTCGGCCGTGCGAGGAGGTAGACAACCTGACCGAAAGGAGGTGAAAGCATGTACAAAACTATCATAAGAGCATATGCCTGGACCAATTTTTAAAACTTTAATAATACACATTAAACTTAGTTTTCATTCACATTTAATTTTCAAAAATTATTTTTTAAAAATATATTATGTAGTCTAAGGTATATCTCTTTGAAATAAAGTTAATATGAAAATTTATTTTGAAAATTTTAAAACATTTTATTTATGCGTAAATTTTAACCTTTATTTTATTTTTACTTATTATTATAAGTTTTAGTTTTTATTTATTATATATCAGTTTTATAGCAGTACATCACCGATTGAATCTTTAAATCTTAAACTTTTCTTTTGATCAGTTCGATGTCCCGATTGGTTTTTAAAACATTGATTGTAAGTATGAGATTAACAAACAAATTAATATAATCCAACATTTTATAATGGAATTAAGTATGCTTAAATCAATCGTCAGATCTCTTTAAATTAGATGGTATCAAAGTAATTAATCAATTTTTATTGTTAAATTTTCGAATCTCAAATCATTATCACATACCATCAACCACAATTAACAACTACTGCCACCAATTACAGGACAGCCGTGTGCTAAGGTTTGAACCCCTCTACCGACCAAGATATCGACACTGTATTGTTTTCGTTACCGAGATACATTGTAGTCCTACAATGTTGACGTTGACATTGAAGGAGGAGGAAGCAAGGAAGGGAAGTGGTCGGGCCGACCGTGCAAGGCCCGGACTCATCCAAGACAACCCACGGGCCGATTGGTCCATCCTTTATACAGCAGGCCCTAAGCCCAGCAAGTACGACGGGCTCCAGCCCGGTCCACGCTCTCCATAGCCCGCCAGCGTAAG
>JANZLX010000008.1:5226515-5237064 GCA_025531955.1 Erythroxylum orinocense | reverse complement strand
GGAGGGGCTAATCGGGACATCACCCCCGACGTGCCTTGTTTATCTTGCAGGTATCCCATTCGAGGACAGCGAGCAATTCATGAATCCAGACGGCAACGTTCCGTTCAGTCAGAATCAGGCTGAACCAGGAAGTATTGTTTTATAACATCTAGAAGCTAAAACCGTATAGAGAAAGGTCAGTCACTTTCAGATAATGTTGGAGTTTTAATTTGGACGATCAACACACTTGTTCCAATAGATGAAGGAGCCGAGTTGATAAGAGAACAATGAGATGGAATATTGAAGCCGAGGGACCACGTCTCAATCTCATCCTATTATTGTGATGTGCAGCTTTCAATTCGAAAAAACGAATTGACCCCGTCTAGGACTTCAAGTGCTTAACTTCTTTTGTTTGACATTGACTTGAAGACTTCTCATTCCACAAAGTCATCTTTTTGGTCACTAGCAACAAATCTAATATGGAACAGTTTTGGACATTGTCAATCTTAAAACTCTTGATTCGGAACCTTCCTCTTGTTTGGAATCTATTAGCGCTGATTGAATTTGGGTATTTGAATTTATCAAGGTATAATTTTTATGGTCTCTTAAACAATTTCATTAATAACTTTACCACTTTTGTTCAGTTAGAAAATCATTTCATGAGCAAGTACATGACAACTTAATGTAAGAAAGAATCAAATCCAACTTGTCTAACACAAAAGGTTATGGAGATGTGGGCCTCTCAAATAATTCACATTGAACCTCACGAACTCACTTGTACCTTTTCAGGGCCAATTCCTCAACTTTGAACACTTGGTACTTTGGTTTCATATTTGTATTCTACATAATCATTTGCGGATGTATTGCCAGCACAATCTTTAATGAACAAGTTTTTCATGAGATTCATATGCCTTGCACTAATTCACTATAAGGGCCGTGTGATTTTGACCGACTCAACAATTATGTCATATGTTTAATTTGGTGGTTATTAATAAAACGAAATTAAACGTAATATTATTTTATGTTTAGAAGAAACAGTTATAATATAATGAAATAAAATAAGATAACAAGAAAATTTCACATTACACCTCATTTCATCATAAAGTTAAGATAAAATATAAAATAATAAGTAACATTTTACTAAAATTATATTATAAATCATTTCATTCCTTTTAAATAATAATTTTTTAATATTACAACAATTTATATTCTATTACGTTATAAATCATTACAGCCTAAAATCCCCACAACAATGTGCAAAGTTCAGAAGAAGTGAAAAGCGACAAAATCACTTCCAAGATTCATGGGACTAACTATTACATTAGGACCGCTTTTCGCGAGGGTTGAGGGTTTTAGCACCAAGTTTTATCGACAACCTGTAATCCAACGAACTTTAACTACAATGTCCGTGCACATCAGACATTGTTGACAAGGGGTAACGGAAGGTTAACAATTCCGTACAAGCAAAAATTCCAATTGCGTATCTAATAATTTATACCCCACATAAAGACACTAAACTAAGTTATTCCCTCTACCCAATTCACCGCCAATAAAACACTCTTCCTAGCTATTTGCTCTCTTATATGTGTTTAAATGGTAAGCCCTTGTTGGGGTGCAGCTGCAGGAGCCTTGGGCTTTGGCTTTTCGACGACAATGGCCTGAGTAGTGAGGACCATTCCAGCAACGGATGCTGCATTCTGGAGACCACATCTTGTCACCTTTGCTGGGTCAATTACTCCAGCCTCCAATAGATTCTCATCCTTGTCCGTCATGGCATTATAGCCAATCTCCCATTCACTAGTCTTCAACTTCTCCACAACTACCTCACCTTCAATCCCAGCATTTTCAGCTATCAACGATGCTGGTGCCACCAATGCCTACAAGTAAACATATCCATCAGTCGGCTGGAAGCAAGAAATCAACGTATGAAAGAGCATTAAGACCACTTATAACTGAACAAAAGTCATGAAAATGAAGATCCTGGGAAATTCTTGCAGTTTTCATTAAGGAAAGTAATTAGGAGGTTTCTTATTTTAGATGATAAAAACCCTTTCCCTATAAACCCAACATAAATCGAGATCCCTGCAATTCACAAGGCCAAACGTAATAGTCTACAGGAACTAGGCATATGCAAATACAGGACAAAACCCAGTCGCTTAATATAAAGAAAGCTTGCTCAAAAAATTATAATAGACAATCCATCCCTCACTTGTGAGCAGAAACGTATTACCTTTTGCACAATATCAGCACCCAACCGCTCATCTGCATCATCCAATTTGTCCTTAATTGCAGGTACTAGATTTGATAGATGAACCAATGCAGCCCCACCACCAGGCACAATCCCTTCTTCTATGGCAGCAAAAGTTGCATTCTTGGCATCTTCAATACGGAGTTTACGATCCTCAAGCTCAGTTTCTGTAGCTGCTCCAACTTTAACAACAGCAACCCCACCAGAGAGTTTGGCAATTCTCTCAGCCAATTTCTCAGAGTCATAAACAGAATCTGTCTCAGCCAACTCCTTCTTCAACTGTGCAATCCTAGCTTGTAACTCATCCTTAGTTGCAGCATCAGCAATAATGGTGGTGGAGTCCTTGCTAATAGTTACTTTCCTGGCTAAACCAAGCTGTTCAACTGATGTATTTTCAATAAGCAAGCCCAAATCATTGGCTTGGAACTCAGCCCCTGAAATTGCAGAGAGAATATACGTCAACCTGTGCAATCCCAATCACCAGATGAAGCATTAATCAACTATAAAAGTTTCAGGTTTCCATTTAATTTCTCAAACCTATTTTATAAGAAGACTACTTTGTTTGAATAGAAGAGACAGAAAGAAGTATGCAATTGCCAAATTCTGATGAAAATCTCAGTCAACTCTTCCTGAAAATTTATACAAATCTAACAGCGACAAGTGGGGCCCAAGGATTCAACATCTGGATTTTCTCGTAAATCATGACCTAGAAAACAACTGCTCATATGTCAAATATAGAAAATGAGCAATATTAGTCCAAAGTGCAACCTATGTGCATGTACATTAAATTTGTATACAGCATCAGCATACTACAATAAAGAATCACTCTACCTGTTAAAATGGCAATGTCCTGAAGCATAGCTTTTCTCCTTTCACCAAAACCAGGAGCCTTGATGGCAGCAACATTAAGGATGCCCCGAAGTTTGTTCACAACAAGGGTAGCTAAAGCCTCTCCCGTGACATCCTCCGCAATTATAAGTAAGGGTGCTCTCAATTGAGTGGTCTTTTCAAGCAAAGGAATTATATCCTTGATGGCTGAAATTTTTTGATCCGTCACCAAAACTCTTGCATTCTCAAATTCGCATATCAATTTCTCAGGATTTGTTACAAATTGGGGGGAGATATAACCTCTGTCTACCTGAAACCATAAAAAAAAAAAACCAAAAAAGAGTCAACAAAAAAAAAGATATCAGCAAATAAATAAAAGACAGATACCAAAGCCTGCAGAGCAGATGCACACCTCCATTCCCTCTTCAACTTCTACTGTTGTATCAAATGATGACGATGACTCAATTGACAGAACACCATCAGGCCCAACCTTGTCAATTGCATCAGCAATCATAGTCCCAATAAGATCATCATTCCCAGCAGAAATGGTAGCAACAGCTGTAAATAAAACAATATATGAGTTGCAAGTTTCAGAATCATAGGTAACGAATACACAAGAAGATACAAATCTTCATGGAAAATAAAATACCTTTGATGTCATCACGACCTTTTACAGGCCTAGACTTCTTCTCTAGTTCCTCCACCAAACGTTCTACGGTTTTGTCAATGCCTTTTTTTATTGAAACTGGGTTTGCGCCAGAGGTAACATTCAACAACCCCAATTTGATTATTTCTCTTGCAAGTACTGATGCAGTTGTTGTTCCGTCACCAGCAGAGTCATTAGTTTTGCTGGCAACCTGCAACATACATATTCAAAGCCAATTAGCACGCGTACAGTTATGGGAGTCATACACCAGACTGTAAATTAACAGGGAACAAGGAAATATTAGTAAGCCTACCTCTCTTATAAGAGCTGCCCCAGCATTCTCCATGGGATCAGGCAGCTCAATAGCTCGGGCGATTGTTACCCCATCATTGACTACCTTAGGATTCCCAAATTCATCTAAAACAACGTTTCTCCCTGAAAATAAAGAAAATATTGCTCAGCCACCACGATATTTTCTCCTGTTTAAAATGGTTGTGAAAAAGGCTACACTAAGAAAACAATAAAGAGAAAAATTTGGGAGCCAACTTTCATAACATACCAGACATGATAAATGTCAAAGATACGTGAGCATATGGCATATAAGTTTCAACAAAAGGAAAAAATTAGTAGTTAATACCCCTAGGACCAAGAGTAAGGCCAACAGCATCAGCAAGCTTATCAATGCCCGACTGGAGTGCTGTCCTGGATTTCTGGTCGAAAGCAATTTCCTTTGCATTAGCTCTAACCACAAATTTTCTTCCATAATTCACTCTTTGATTCAGTCTCGTTCTTGGCCCCCCCCTGCAGGTACAACAAATGAATAAAAAAAGGGTGCATAAATCGAAATTCCGCAAATTAATTGAGAATACCCATCAATCTTAAGTAACAACTCAATCACTACCATTACAAAGCTAAGAACTTGGGGAAAAGTCCTAAATTACATGGGAGATTTCATTTTCCTCCTACTCCTACAAACTAATATCAAGCAAAGAATCTTCCAGCACAACAAACACAGGACAGGAAACCAAGTACCAGTACCTGTTTGGGAGAGTAGAAAATGGAAGCAGTGGAGAGTGCATTAGAAGTTGCCATTTTTCTTACGAATTCCAGAGGTGAGCGTAACCTTTAAAAGTGGGTTTTGGGAGGATGTGGATAAGAAGCGGAGGCCGAGTGACAGAAGAAAATCGAGTGACAGGGAGGGGGTTAGGGCTTAGTTTTAGATTTTTAATTGCGGAGGAAGAGATGAGGTTCCAGAAGATTCTATGAATTGAGCCTCATACAACTTAGACTCAACTCAATTACCGTTTCATTTTCGATGTATTTTTGATAAGAGGTTGTTCTTTTATTTAGTTATATAAAAAATAAAACTCGCAATACATTGTTTTAAAGTTTTTGGTTCAAATTTGATGTTCTAGTTGTATAGTTGCCACCTGCCTTGCTAAACAATCCAAGGTTCAAGCTTCCTTATCTATGATGGGTGCATTGGTCATGTGATGAGACATTAAAAGAAAACCACCACTGTTTACTTGACGATTCCAGTCTTGGAACTAAAAAGCATACCTCAAGGGACAGTTAAATGAGAAATTTTGATCAAATAAGTGTTTTCTTTATATTTTGGACACGTGGAGACTTCTACAAAAATCCACTTGAAGATTAAAAAGTTTCCTAAAGTGCAGATTGGAGATGCAGATCTGGTTTTTGATATAATGGTTGTGATGTTGGAGAATATAACAAGTATTACAATCATGACTAGAACCTTATTTTATAATGTTTATTATACTACTCCTATTGGGAGAATTATGGATACTATTTCATCCCGGATCAAAATCGGTACGAAATAGATGATTGATTATATCATATTTAAATATTAGTTAGTATCGACTAGTTTCGAATGACACCGGTCGATACCAACTGGTATTCAAAATATCGACTAAATATTGACCGATATCGAAAATTTTTAAAATAGAGTGATTGTTTTTGCAAAATATTCAAAAATGTTTAAATTCTCCCTCACTCTCTCCCTCTTGGCTCTTTTTTTCAAAGTTTTTGTAATTAGTTATTTTATTTACTTCAATTTTATAATTATTGTAAATTTTTAATTTTTTTAAAATAAAAATAATATTTTTATTACTAATAATAATTATAAATTAAATATAATTTAAAAATAAATTATTTTAATTTTAAATTATTTTAATATTTTGTATAATATTTATTAATAAAGTATTAAAAATATTTTATTTTTTAAATAAAATTTAAAATTATTATTTATAAACTAATATTTATTTTATATATTTGTAATTATTAAATCAAAATTTATTTGAAATATATATATTATAAATTTAATTGTATTTATTAATAATTATTAAATTTAATTTTATAAATTAAATTAAAATTTTGATTATTATTTATTATTATGATTTTTGAAAATAAGGTTAAAAATATATAGTGCAATTGTACAATATAATAATGAACTATTTTGTAATTTTTAAAAAAATTCAGAGATTGTTTCATAAATTTAAAAAATTACCCGAAACGGTACTCAATATTAACCGGTTCCAGTACAGTACCATATCAAAACTCAATCCAATACCAAACTTGATATGATATTCATAACATTGCCTATTAGTAAGCATTTTGTTGATACTTTTTAAAGTCCAGGCTACAATTGTAAGTTTTAATAAAAATTGATATATTTTAGTAATCAACCCTTCAAAATATAAAAGTCTAATTAGAGTAAACATTAAATTACATTTGTAATATCCGAATTTCATATTAGTTTAGCAACAACTATAATTCAGAATTTAAGAAAATTATATATTTTAAAATAATTAGTTAGAAAATTAATGAGTGATATTTCCCAAACTCTCACCTCTTTGGTTACTCAATGTCACAATTTTTCCTTCTTAAAACACTAATGGTTGACTTACTTCTAATGTGAGATCTCAAAATTTCTCCTTCTTCAATAATTCTGATCTTCATAAAGGACAATTCTGTATTTAAATTGTCTCTTTCTTTTATGATCTAGAATCAAACTAGAAATTTGATATAAGTTTTGGAACAAATCGCCTATTTTCATTACTCGATGCTTAACCTATTTTATGAGCACCTATCTATCTAATAAATGAGACTTATAAAAATTGGATGAATAATACTCATAAAATAGGGTAGCATAAATTTAAATGAATAGGTAATCTAAGGTCATATCCTACGAAGGCACCAAAATATTAATGAATTCACTTTAAGAAAGACACAAAAATCTAACACCAAAATGGTGTAATAAATAAAAATATGCCAAAATTCAACAACAAAATGGTATAATGAAAAGTAATATGCCAAATTTGGTGTGTTATTATTCATATATCAAAAGTTGTAAAAAGACAACTTTGTTTATTTTCTTTTTAACATATTCTTTTTATGTCATTTTCACAGTTTGTTTTATTTACATAATTTACTAAGTAATTATATTTAAAATATATATTACTTTACATAAAATATATCATTACAAAGATATCATTGAGGCATTTAAAATGAAACTAATATTGAATATATTATTAATCTTTTTAATATTTATTTATAATTCTTATTTATAAGTGTTATAAATTCATTAATAAAATATGTTAAGAATAAAAAGTAAATTTGAAATAAAAGGTACATAATTTAAACCACAACATCGGGTTTAAAAAATTAAAACTCAACGAAATATTTGAAATTACAACCAGACTAAAATAAATTACAATTACAATCAGATTCGAGATTCCAATCAAACTAAAATTACAACAATCAAGTAAAACTAAAGCACTCGAGGATATTAATTTAACATAAATAATTAATAGTTTAGAAGGTCATCCTCATTTTCTCCAAAATCAAAATATTAGTTAAAGTCACTAGATGAATCAACTCCTCCTTGAGGTTCTCTTTCTTGAGCCTTTCTTAAATAAATTTTCATTTGTTCATTTCTAAAAATCTCATGCATCACTGGATCTTTGATGGAATCCAAATCTTTGCATAAAATTTTCGTAGCTCTAATTTTTTTACCTCATTTTGAGTTCGTAACAACTAAAGTTCATAATTTTTTTCGAAAAGAGATTGACTTTCATAAAACATTCCTTTTATTTCTTTATTTAAGGGATTAGAGGTTAAATGTATAATAAAAATATTATATTTGTGTATGTTATTAATTTGTTGCTGCAATAATATTAATTATATTTGTTAAATAATACTAATTAAATATAGAGTATATATTAATTAATTAAGAATAATTATTTTATTTTAATTTTTATAAATAAATACAAATTTTGTGTAAAAATTTGGTATAGAATGGTTGGAGTAACACTAAATTTAGTATAAAAAGATTCTTAGAATATTTTCTTTTATATCATATTTAGTGTAAAATTTCCTGGAATGGTCGATGTCGAAGATGGGTAAAGCCTTGCTAGTATCTCGTCTTTGTCACTCCCTGTTATCATCACCTTAGCTCAAGATAGTATTAATAATGTAGTACCCTACTCTCGCAAGACACGTACCTGACGTCGCTTTAGCTCCGATCACAGCTGCCATTATATTCCATGCATTCATGTAATGGAATGCATCAATCATATATGATCAATCAGTTACTTTCACATATCATCGGACCTTAGTCCGGCATTCAACAATCATGCTAAGCAGCACTTATTTCGTCACATTCATATACAAGTAGCATTTCAATATCACATTCATATATCACAAGTCTCGGATCTTCAGTGTCCGGATTCAACATAATCAAATCACATTCATAGAATAATTCAAAACATAATCTAACACAAACAATTAATTGAGTGAGACCGTTTAGGTTACTCACAGTTTTCTCCAGAAGCTATTGCCTCGAAGTCCAAGCAACGTCTGGATGATGGGGCTCTATAGGCTCCTCTATATCATGCAATACATACACATATCACAAGTTTGCATAATTGTATAAGTATTCATTAATGCACATTTATGTATATAAAATATGTACAATGCATGCTCAATGACATTCCCGGGTACATTTCCTTAATACTCATCTCATAACCACTTACATGATCTTTGAATCATTCCTTAACACCTAATACACTCTCCTTAAGTTAATAGCTCAATCCAACATCAATTAGGCTCATTCAAGATCACAACCAAGCCTAAACATCTTATGGGAAAACATTGATTAGTCAATTATCTATAAACAAACATATCTTGGGACAAAAGGCATAACTTTTTTTTTGTAGATGTTGGATTAATGTCATTCTAGGATGCTCTTGAAGGGGGCTTCGAGATCTACAACTTTCGTGAAAACCACGAAGCAAGATTTTGCCATTTAAAGGGTCAAAATCGCAAATTTCCGTAAGTGCCTTGTGTATGTTCACTAAACGACATACACCTCCCCGAAACGGACATAAACGGGGTTTGGAGTATTTTCCAGACCCGTGAAGGTCCGTTTAATGGACATGGACAAGGCTGGGACATTTCTAGACCAGAGAAGGTCCAGTTAGCGGACCTAAAATCCGTCTAACAGACATAGGTGAAATATAAGCCCCTCCACAGCATCTTTAATGGTTCTTACATCCATTCTGACATCATTTTTACTCATAATCTTCCCAAAATCACCTATTCTAATGCAATATCACTTCTTAATAATTCAACAACCAAATTGATTTCATTAAACTCTCAAATCCCAACTCATTTGATTCATCACATTCAACTACAACTCATCATTCATAATTCATATCCTTTTTCCATAACATAACTTATTCCTAAGTATTAAGCAATTCATATTCAAAATTCATTATTTCCAGCTGCTAACTTCTTCATGTAATCCTCACTTTCAGCTCAACATTATCCATACACAATTTATATTCCATACTTGATCATAAACATTCAAAATATAACACAAACATATACATTCATCCACCAATTTGTTGTACCCAGTTCTCAACTTCGTATCTAATTTTGAGACTACTAAAGACATAATTTAATTTCGATATCTTCATGAAAAATGTAGCCATATGTCTCTAGTTTAACCCAGATTAAGAATCATCTCATTTGGATAACTACAAAGCAAGTAATGGCTAAAACACAGAAGCATAATCAGTGGATATGTTACTGCTACATTTTCTATCGCTCATCTTCCAATTTTCCAGATTTTACACCTAGCACAACTTGTACAAAGATCACCTTTTCTACTTCATTTACTCTTCATTCTCAACTCCGTATCAACTCAAAATCATTCATAAACAAATTCATGATCTATATTTGATCATTAGCCATAAACAAAACATATACACTTACCCATTTATCATTGATTTTCTATACTCATCTTAACACCATTATATGGGTCATCCAACTTCCAAAACATCTCTATAACAAATTATAAATCATTAATCATCATATATATATAAAAGCAAGAAATTTAACTAGGTTTTTCATCATCCACGACGCACACATAAAATCTCACATAATCAAGTCATCAATCTTACATTACTCATCATTTTAGTTTCATTTAACAATACCTATGAAGATTAACAAGCTACTTACTTGATTTAGCTCCAAAATCTCACTTAACCTGTTGGATCCCGATACCGGAACCCAACCTCTTACTATACATACCTTCATACCTGAGCGTGGTACCCCGAAATCCTTTCTCGAACATGCTGGGCCCCATTGCGGTTGAATCGCAAAACGTAAGCATAATCCAAAAGTCCTCAAGTATACAGAATTCAGCTAAAACTAATCCATACACAAAACTATCTTTCCGTTCATCGTACTCCATTCATAAATCACTATTCATAAATAAGCATTCTATACAAGATGAAATACATTTTCAGTCCATAACACATCAA
>JANZLX010000008.1:5196793-5223393 GCA_025531955.1 Erythroxylum orinocense | reverse complement strand
AATTAAAAATTTAACACAATTCAACCCCCCCCCCCCCCCCTTTTTATGCATCTATATCTCATTATTAAGCATTGTATTAACGTATGATTCACTTCAAAAACAAGAACACAATCATATATTATTAAGACATGGACTTTTATCTAAATGGTATAAAATCTTTAAAATATGAATAAGTCCCTTGGTTGTCAAGTCGTTACTCATGCATAATTAAAGAATGATAAATTTCCTATTTTATCATATAAAATTTATAATAGGCTACAATACTATATAGTCCCCTAATTGTCAGATCGATTCTATTAGTATAATTTAATTTATCCACTTAAGTGATGGAGAATTAATTAATATTATACTCCCTAGATAGTCTAGACCAAAAATATAAAATTAAGTAATTTTTTCTCACACATGCATCATATGCAATAAAAATATTATTTATCCCTAAATTACAAGTCACATAATTATCAGATCATTCATTGTAAACAAAAATAAATATTATTATCTACTTGGGTGGAAAATCCTTTTTGATAAAATATCATATATTATATCAAAATCAACTCAATAATTTTAAAAGGTTAAGATTTCATCTTATTAAAACAATTTTAATAACACTAGTGATCATATCATATTTTCAGACAATATTCGTACAAGAAATTTCGAATGTAATGAACATTTATCGATCTAATTTCATAAACAGATAAATAGTTGGACTATATGGGTAAAATCCATAAAAATAGATTGTAAAGCATCTGTCAAATGCTTTTAATAAGTTTACCGTGCACATCTATCCAAATGCCTTTTCTTAGAAACGTTTTTGGTTTTCAAACCATGCTTTCTCTGTCAAAAGCTTTTATGCGTACAACATCTGGAATTTGTCTTTAATGAGTTTTCCATGAAAAAACATCTGTCTCTCTTGTTGATTTCAACGTACAAAAATGAGAGAAAGCAAAACTACTCCACTTCTCTTCGTATGTTTATTGTATATATTACTCTTTATCTTCTTTTTCGTGATTTCAATGTAAAAATGGTGAAAGAGTGTGGAGGTTTTCTAACTTCCTTCTTAACGTTTATATGCTTAAAGAACATGACGTGAAACTTTTCGGTTTCCGAAAAACCAATTTTAAAGTGAAGCCAAAATATTCTCGTGCATATTAAATGAACAATTTTCATATGTTAAAACAAAAAACACAATAAAATATGCAAATTATTGATCATTTTTTAAGTATGATGTGAACGCAATATTGACTCTGATACTAATCAAAAGATTGCATACACATCAGAAAAAAATATTGTTGCAATTATAAATTTATTTATTGCATTTAATAATTATATTTATAGCAAGAATTGGCAAATAACAAATACCTAAAATTATATTTATAGCAAGAATTGACAAATAACAAATACCTAAAATTTAAAAGGATTAATATACAGTAAATTTTAAAAAATATGAAATCTCTATACACTTTATACTGAAAAATACATTCCACTTTCAACACTTAATATGAATATGGAAGATTTTAAAGAACTCTTTCTTTAAAAGTAGAACAAAACAGTTTTTGTCTTTATCTCTCTTTTACTCTTCGTACTGTTTTAATGTAATAAAATGTGAGAGATACTACCCTTAACTTCTCTTCGTATATTATTACCAACTTCTTATTTGTTTCTTAAACGTTACAACGATAAGAAAGTTTAACAACGTCTCTTCACTTTTTTTTAATAAAATGTTCATTTATTTTGTACAAGAGAGTTCCTAATATTAATTATATTTCCTATTCTAACAAAATAATAATAATATGTCATATAGATTATTTAATAAGTTATCTCATAATAAATTAAATAATTATAAATATAAAATATTACACTCGTAAATGTGTAATCATATAAGTTCATCACTAAGTCGATTTTAATTAATCAAATTTATTACTAATCAAGATACCTCTCCGAGGACTCAACTGGCACACCACCCGAAAGACGAGCCAAGTGGGCGCACATTATCATCGAGAGTCCAACTAGTTCTCCACCTACAAGTAAAACCCCAGCTGCCTCAGGCTCTTACAAGAGGGGCTAGCTGGAATCGAACCTGGGACCTAACCAAAGCCAAGCCCCGCTCTTAACTATCAAGCCACACCCCTTGGATTATCCTAAAGTATGGTTTAACTGTCAAACCCTATTAGATAATCAACTATGTTACATATTGATTATTAATGATTAGTGAATGACTTAAGAAACTCCTTTTTCTCACTCATTCATTCGAGTTGGCCAAGGTCTTAAAACTACCATTAAGTTCAATAACAACATAGAGTTCAACCTCATTACTTAAAATCGATGGATTCCATTTTGACTTACCACTAATTAGATAGATACTTAATTATATCCGATGCTTATTCAACTAGCATTTTTACATACTAGATGTCTGATATCAAAACATAATAAGTGAACTATTGATTACTATGATGATCTCAGGTCAAAAGAAAAATATATATTTAAATCCTTATTAGAATATCCTACTTGATAGTTGAAAGGTAATATTAACCATTGATAATTCTCAGTTTGATTAGTTCAATGAGCATATCTCCACATGCATCGTCTATATATGTAACTTAGTAAATGAGATCTACTAATATCTATCCAATAGATACTATTATATACATATTGATCTAATTGAATCATTAAAGTCTTTATTTGATGATCTTATGATCAAGAACACTTTTAGATTAAACCCTAAAACTTGACTCTCATTATCATAATCTTCATTATAATGTCAAGTGTATAAATTTAATCAAGAACTTATCATATTAAAATAAAAAATAATAAATCTAATATAATAATATAATCATTTTATTAAACAAAATTAATAATTACGAAACAAAAATGGTAAATCTATCACATAATTATGTGTCATAACATAATTCCAACAATCTGCCTAAAGAATTCGAACGTTGCCGTTTTGTTTGTTTTTGAAAACCCTTCGAATTGAATTCATTAACGAATTGAATTCAATTACATTAATGAAATTGAATTGAATTCAATTTACCTTTGGAACAAATCCAGTAATATTATAATTGAATTCAATTACACAGTTTGGAACAAATATAATAATAGTAGAATTGAATTCAATTATTTCATATGACACATTTACCCCTGACTAAACATCATTTTATTAACTAATAATTCTTACTTAATTTTCTTTAAATTACATTAAAATAATATTATTTAATTTTAAAATTATAAAGTAAAAAATAAAAGATACTAATTTTTAAGTTTCTAAATTAATTATTAATTATTAAATTTTGGAATAGGTGGTGAGCTCGTCGTTCATATAACAATTCCAAATATAACGACAAGTGTTGCGATACCCATCTTCAACAACAGTGGCTTCTTACTCTTCTTCTTCTTCTTCTTCTTCTTCTTTGGCCTCCCAGTCTCCTTATCCACAGAGTTACGATGTCTTCATAAGCTTCACCCCAAAGGCACTCGTCGTAGTTTCAGCAGCCATCTTCATGATGCTTTGTGTCGAAAGAGTCTCCTGACCTTCATTAACAACGAACTCCAAAGAGGAGAAGAAATTGTTCCGTCCCTTGTGCAATCAATCCAAAATTCGAATGTTACTGTCTGCTGGTGCGTGCGTCTGCTGTTGGGAGAAGAGTGGCGTCGTCTGATGGTTCGTGGGTCTGCCGTTGGGTGAAGAGTGGCGTCGTCTGCTGTGAAGAGTGCGTGGGTATTATTGGGTTTCATCGTTAAAACAGAAGAGCAACAGATTTTGTAGTTGAATTCACGTGAATTAGGCCGTGAATTCAATTTACAAAGAGAGTGGGGGTTTAACCCACACGTGAATTCAATCCGTAGCCATATTTTTGTTCCAAACAATTGAATTGAACTCAATCCCAAGATTGAATTCAATTCAGGGCGTTCCAAACAGGGTGTTAGTAATATTGGCAGAGAAATGATGGTGTGCCTGTATTCATTTTGGTCTCTTGTTTTCATATGTAAGGCGATATTAACTTGCATATTTTCTAAAATTTTCTTGCATAACGTATTTTCGGGCTAATAACCTGTATCCATCTACCATTACCCTTGAGTACTTGGAATTTTCTTCACTTAAAAGACCTCAAGAACAAGAGTTGCTGAGTTAAGATGTTATGAAACCTATGCCTCAACTTGTGTTGTTTCAAGTTATTTGTTGGTTGTTGAATTTTGCTTTTAGTTGATGATGACTTGGTGAATGACAATAGCTGTTGCTTACATTTCCCAGATTAGTCACAAAAAAGAAGACATTTGTGGATGTGGTGAAGTTATAACATAATTGCCTGATACGAAAAGCACTTGGATGCTTATAATTTTGTCCTCTTTGCTATTGCTTAATGGCTAACTCAAAACAGACCTATTATGAACACTTTTGAGTCAATCAGTTCTCTATTAAGTTTGGTGTGGTCTGATCCGAAATAATCTGACCTTTGGAAACCCCAATATCATTGTATATGTTGAGTACTCTTGTCAATTTGTTTCCTGTTGACAACCTCTTGTTTTTAAATGCTTTACTTCAGTTCTTCTCTTTAGTGCCCTGGATGCTCTCTCTGATGCATGGACGGTGTTTCTACTGCAGGTAATGCATTGATCTAATGGCTAATCAGAAACATAGAATCCTGATGGTTTCAGATTTTTTCTATCCTAACTTTGGTGGTGTTGAAAATCACATTTATTACCTGTCACAATGTCTACTAAAGCTTGGTCACAAGGTTAGAGGATGTTTATCAATGAGTAATTTATGTATTTAGAATTACCAAAAAAAAATTTATTTATTTGTTTTCTGGTGCTGGTTAGCTTTTTGTGGGCAGGAGGAAATAGTAACAAGGGAGGAATTTTGGTCTGTTGTTTGCTGGGAAAAATTCATATAATCATGTGTATGATAAAGGGCTAGTAAATAACATCCTATACCGATCCTTTGGGTAATCGACTAGATATGATCTTGGTGTGTGGCTTACTGGTCTTGGTCAACTTGTATTTACCATTTATCAATAGAACTGTCGTAGGTGGTAATATTTCCTCATATTGCAAGTGAATAAAGGCCTTTAAAATGTTCGTTCTAGTCCATGATTTAATGTACGGTGGCTTAGGGAACTTATTGGTCATTTGCATTAAAACATATCATCTAGTGTGTTAGAATGGGGGACTGGTTTCCTTCAAAATATATCTTTTATAACTTTTTTTTCTTGTACCTTAAAGAAATGAAAAGAGAGATATCATTTCAAGTTGCATTAGTCTATCTTTATTTCTAAGTGGTTACTGTTCTCTTATCTCTTTTGCTTTTGTTATGAGCTAAGGAATGTTTAAGCCATCCACTTTAGAAGTGCATCATACTATTTTGGTTTAACTGTTCTTGACAGCATAACTTAATCTACAACATGAATTTTCAGGTAGTGGTTGTGACTCATGCCTACGGTAATCGCTCAGGTGTAAGATACATGACTGGGGGCTTGAAAGTTTACTACATACCATGGAGACCATTTATCATGCAAAACACACTTCCAACCCTTTATGGGACTCTTCCAATTATAAGAACTATTCTTATTCGAGAAAAAATATCCCTGGTGCATGGGCATCAGGCCTTTTCAACTCTGTGTCATGAAACTTTAATGCACGCACGCACGATGGGTTACAAGGTTGTATTTACAGATCATTCACTTTACGGTTTTGCTGATATTGGGAGCATCCACATGAACAAGGTATTGCAATTTACTTTAGCAGATGTGAGCCAGGCTATTTGTGTGTCTCATACAAGCAAGGAAAACACAGTGCTTAGATCAGGTGTACCACCAGAAAAGGTCTTTGTTATTCCAAATGCAGTGGACACTACTATGTTTAAGCCTGCTTTAGAACGACCTGGTGGTAGTGAAATTGTTATTGTTGTCATAAGTAGATTGGTTTTTCGTAAGGGTGCAGATTTGCTTGTTGAAGTTATTCCAGAGGTTTGCGACTTGTTTCCAAATGTAAGTTGATTGATGTGTAAATGTTGTGTTACAAGTGATTTCTCTTAAAATTGTGCATGCCTTTGTGGTGCTTGAAATTTTGTTAATGGATAATTCCATGTTGGTTCGCAATTAGACATACTAAAAAGCAGCATAGATAAACTGGTGCTTAACAATATTGCATTTTGGTTAACAATTAGACATACTGAAAATCAGCATAGATAAACTGGTGCTTAACAATATTTTAGAGTTAACTTCTCTGCTTAGAAACATTGTTAATTTTATGATAGCATCCATTGTTGTCATATTGACTTAAATTATCTTTTGGTGTCATTAGGGTTTTTTATGAATTTACATATAGTTGTTTCTGAGCATTGCTGATGTAGGGAGTGATATTCCTGCATCAATCACAGGATAAACTTTTGCGATAGTAGGCCATGCTGTAGAACAACTAACTCATTCTTCTCATGGTGGAAAGTGGACAGTGAAGATCGTATAGACATCTTTTATTTTTCTCAACTCAAATGATCTCTATGCTTATTCAGGTGCGGTTTGTTATTGGAGGAGATGGACCTAAACGGGTGCGATTAGAAGAGATGAGGGAGAGACATTCTCTTCAAGATAGAGTTGAAATGTTGGGTGCTGTGCCACATTCTCATGTGAGATCTGTCTTAATTTCTGGCCATATATTTTTGAACAGGTGGAGAATTTCTACAGAATTTGAATGTCTACTAAATGTTTAAATGTTAACATTTACACCTGACCATTTTCCAATATGGAGTGTTAGTGTCACTTAGATTTGTCATAAACTGATGGATATTTTGTTGATGGCTTTAGAGGAGTCAGTTGGTCTTGAGTGGATTAAATTTTGCCAACAAATGCATCAACTGGTGCTTTGCTTTATCATAGAAGGGATCTAGAATTTTGGTTCAATGGGGCCAAATAATAATGGCTACAACATAAGTTCATAATATTCTGTATTGATGAATCTTCATCTTTTATGTGGTGTTAAATGAAAATTGTGCACGAGGCGTCACTATAGGTCTATTCGTGTACGTATAGGGCTTCAAGGAATTTGGAATGGAAAATAAAGAATTGGAGTAGGTGTGGCATTCTCTTCTATTGAAGCTAAAAACCAAACATTGGAGCTGGATGGAGATAGTAATTTTGGATGTTTCTATTTCTAGCTAAAGCGGCTTATTATATTGCTTGAACTAACCTTTTCCTGCCTACCACTTTTCTATATAACAAGAACTGGTGTGCCCTTTTTTCTAATGCTAAAGCAGATTACTGTTTCCTTAATATAACTTTGCTGGCTGCTTTCCGTATTTTTTTTCATACATTTATAAGCATCGTGTCTAATTAGGGGAGGACTTTTCTCTTACATGCATGCCGATGGACTAGGAACAGGATGCACATTTTTTTGGCTCTTAACTATTTTGTGGTGCTTGAAATGACTTGAATTGCATTTCACACACGAGGAAACAAACAAATGAATGGTCTAATGTAATATTGGTTATTTGATTTATGCTTTTTGATCTGACATACTATCCATAAATGTATCTAAAAAGGTAAAAACTCGTGTCTATTGTTGAATACACCCATACATTAGAAGTTATGTATTTAGCATGTCATAGTAGACCTCCACAAATGAAGAACTGAGCTTTTCAATGCTTAATAATATGCAAGCTTTATGTTTATGATTATTGGTTTTGGAATTTTGCAGCATTTAGATTCTTAGTATTGATGGTGTTTTAAACTCCCTACTGTTAGTAGGTGGAGATGCATTCTTCAAAATTTACAAGTGACTGCAAATATCTCTTTGGTGTTGTTTCTTATTGGCTTTCATATTTTTGGTAGCTCATTAACTGAAGCTTTCTGCATAGCCATATTAGAGGCTGCTAGTTGTGGGTTGTTGACGGTTAGTACGCGTGTCGGTGGAGTTCCAGAGGTATGTATTATGGGATTTGTGTGGAACTGGGATTAATATGATAACATGCTCTTGCTTGATTTTGCAGTTTATAAGTTGTGGCATGCTAAATTATTAATTTTTAGCAATTTGACCAGCTGACTTGTCCCCTCTTTAATATAGGTTCTGCCAGAGGATATGGTTGTGCTTGCGAAACCTGATCCTGGTGATATGGTACAAGCAATCAGAAAAGCAATTAGTCTACTTCCAAAAATTGACCCACAAGTTATGCATGAACGAGTGAGTAGGATTATTGTATCAGTTTTGGCTCTGCTAAATTTATGTCTCCTGAATCATACCTGATATTATGTCTGATACATTATGTTACTAGATGAGGAAACTTTATGATTGGCGCGATGTTGCAAAAAGGACTGAGATAGTGTATGACCGGGCTATGAAATGCCCAAATCAAAGTCTTTTGGAACGACTTTCACGGTCTGCAACATTTAAGATTGTATTATTTGGCATATTTCATTTGCATTATAAAGATTATAATAATCCAAAAGTTGACAAATTTAAACAAATGCCTTTACCAGGTGATTTCTTTTGGGAGTAGTAGGAAACTGCTGGCCTTCTAATCTAAAATTTATTTATTGTCTTCATGTTATAAACCATCCAAAGTTGATAAGGCTTTCGTAGATTGTTCACGATTTTGTTTCCATGCTAGGTATCTTACTTGTGGTGCTTGGGCAGGCAAACTCTTTTGCTTGGTTATGATAATCGATTATTTGTTCTGGTGTCTATTGCAGCTGTGGCAGGTATTACCCTTAGTTTCCTTGCATGTTGTTTTACATTCTACTTAGCTGGTCCTGTAACTGATAATTTAACAAGCCATTTGTTCTCTCTTACCTTTCCTATGACGTTCCTAGCCAGCTGAAGATATTGATGAGGTGCCTGATGTTGCTGGATGGAATCGACAGGAGGGAGATGACTTTAGAAGTTTTAGTGAAAACTAAAACCTGGATGGCAATTATCAACTTTCGAGCAGAGTTCAAATGTATTTCCTGCACATCCCATTTGCAAATGATCCAAGAGATTTTCAGTCACTTGCACGACTTTACGGTACTCTATACTCCATTATGCCAAGACAGTATAAACAACGCAACTATTTGTTTGGTTGGTTGCATTTTTGTCAAAAGAAAATTGTTTTTGTCCATCTTGTGTTTACCACATGACAATTATAATTTCAACATCATCTATGAGAGGCACCTAATTTGTATAACCAAAGATCTAGTGGAAAGATCGGGGTCCTTATCTTTACCAAACTATCTATAATTTCTGAACTGCAACTTCCATAGTCTCTCTGTAAAGTAAAACACTTCACTATCCTAAATCTCAGCAGACTGTACCACAATTGTTGTCAAGCTACAAAATTGGCCTCACTTCGGAGTAGACTGCCTTAAATCTCGATGATACCTGCCAAAGCAATATAGCGTACAACACATCTAGCATGTGATGGATGGATGGGTGATTCTAAGCTTAGCTTAGCTTGGCAGATATCGTACGATAGTCTCGAGAGAAAGAAACAAATTTTTAATCTAAAAATAAAATAAAATCTTAATTAACTTTATTTTTAGTGATAACACGACTCTTTATTTATTTAATTGGTTATGATTCATATATATTATTGTAACTGGACTGACATGTCATGTCTCATTATCATCCAAATTCTTTACGTATACCATTCATTAGTTCTACCTAATGTTTTTAAAAATAGTATCAAACAACTTCAATCTTTATTTATCACAAAACACAACAAAGAGTGAAAAAGCAAAAGTGAGTTATAAGTAAGAGCTAGATGAATGATTCTAAGTGAAAAGAAATGGATTTCAAACTAGATATTAAATGATTTTATAAGAGATGTGGATAAATAACAAGAATTAACTCACACTATACCAATCGCTTCTTTGTCACCTTCTAGTTACAGGTCCGAATCATAAAAACTTCTTTCATTGATAACCCTCTTCTGACTCTTACAAAGTGGGGAGTTTTGTGTAAGAAATATGTTGATTTTGACTTTTTAGACGATGGTTCTTCATGAATTTAATAAAATTAGATTAAGTTTAGGATATAATAATTCATAAAAATTTATAATGAATAAATTTTATGTTTAATATAATGAAATGAAAAAAATGTTAAAAAATTATGATCAAATTATAACTTTATTTGTATCTTAAGAATTATTTTGTCTATAAATAATAATGAATATTCAAGTTCACTAAATAGTGATCATATAATTTGGATCCAAATTATAATGAACAAAATTTTGTATATGCTCAATCTAATGAAATGAAGAATGTGATCATATTATAACTTCATCCTATCATTAAGAGTTATTTTCCCTAAACATTTTGAAGTGATAAATGCATGGACGGAGCCACAGTGGGGGGTTGTCGGGCGTGAGGCAAGTGGGAGCAATTTCCCCCACTGCATCTAAAAATTTTTAATTTAAAATTATTATTTTAAAATTTAATTTCATAAAAAATTAAACTTTTGTCTCCATTAATTTAATTGGTGACAAAAAAATAATAAAAATTATAGATATATTAAGATATCAAATAAAAAATAAAATTTGAGTCCATCTATTTTTATTAAGATTACTATTATTTGATCCCATGACGTTTTTAAATGAAAGCCTACAAATAGAGAGATAAAAACTATATGTTTAATTGACTTTTTTTGTTCAGATTTTTCTACCATTTTGACTTATTCATCACACTACTTTTTGTCTTTTTGGTTTTTCTTCCCTTAACTCCACAAAGACTATTATACCCAAAGTGAAAAACAATAATCTATATTGAATGCAATTGTGGAAAGGATTCCTCCACAGGCCTCACCCCGTTATATTGCTGATAAGTAAATTCCCACTTCCTTTCTTTGGAAGAATGTATAGTACGTATAATTTAGAGATGAGTTCTTGTAAGTTGTAATAGAGTTGATACAATTTTAATCTTTACATTCTTTTAAACTTTTAGTGAAAACGCAAAATAAGATTTCTCATTGTAAACAAAAATTATAACATATAAAGTCGTAAAAATGAATAAAAACAGTACAAACCATCTAATACTAGTGATAATAGAGATAAAAGAAGTATGCTAGATACCCTTATGAATAAAAATAGATAGGCATAAATTTTATTTTTTATTTGATACCTTAATATATCTATAATAATAATAATTATTTTTTTGTCACCAATTAAATTAATGGGGCAAAATTTTAATTTTTTAATGGAATTACAATTTAAAATAATAATTTAAATTAAAATTTTTTGTGTCCTAATAAATGTGGAGTGCATGATAACTTTCTCTTTGGGTGAATATACCAATTTGTCAAACTCATTAACAGTAAGAAGGTGAACATTAAAAACTTCTTCTGATAAGGCCACTTACCATATATATATCTTATGGACACCAGGCCATTATAATTATTTTTTCAGGTCTTGCTCATTATGATGTGCTAAACATAAAACCACCGATGTCGATAAGAGGAAGGAACGTAGGCTTCTGAAAAGAAGTAATTTCAGGATATCATTGAACATTTGTGTAAAAACATCAGAACAATGCACTCACTGACTCACACATCAGACACCAGCCTCTCTCTCTCTCTCAACATTCCAGCAATGAACTGACTCGACTTTGTTGTCTTTAAAAGCCATGCTCTTGCACATCCTCTTGTGGTGTTCTGGACAGCAATAACCTTCAGCAGAATCACGTTTGACGGCAATACGAGTGTTTCAGAGTATATGGCTCTTTCTGACTCCTCTAGAAGAGAACAACCGGACCCCTTTTCACAGCCTAATTTTCTTCCAAAGCCAACAAACTCATGGAAACCAAAGCTCAGTATTGTGACGGAGAATCGTAAATCTAGGAAGGATCGACATGCAAAGGTGAATGGTCGAGACCGCCGCATCCGCCTTCCTGCTCTCTGCGCTGCCAGGATCTTTCAGCTTACTCGCGAGCTCGGTCACAGAACTGATGGTGAGACCATTGAGTGGCTTCTACAAGTAGCCGAGCCCTTTATCATTTTAGCTACTGGCACTGGTACCGCTAAATATCATTGCCCTCGCCCACCCCCTCCTCCTCGCACTCAATCTTATCCTCCGCCGCCGCCGCCGCCTCCTGCGGATGCTGCTTCAAGCGAACCACCAATTCATTTGCAACAACCTATACCTAAAACCCCAGGTTTTGTGAGGAACACCTGTGAGATTTCCAATTTAAAACCACCTTTCGAGCCGAGTTTTCACTATCTGGCTGACGATCTTGATGTGGGATTTCCTATGAATGACGTTTTCCAGCCTGCAATGACTCTCAACTTTCTTGATGACGACTTTATGTAGCATAAGTTCGTAAAGCGGAAGAGAGTCGGTTTGACTTTGTTTTGTGCAAAGGAGAGCAGCCTCTTATCTTTACTGTTTTAGCTTTAAGTTCAGGCGTTTCAGGTTTAGGATCTAGGTTTATGCACTATTGGATTGATTACACCGATGATTTCCAGTTATCTAACAGAACCATCAACTAAGTAAGCGCTGTAATGGCTGAAATTGCCAGAGAAAGAGCGAAATGTAAAGAAAAGTGCAAGCATGCATATCTATCCTCTATAAAATCTATAAACTTCCATCTTTCTGTAACTTGTTTGCTTTCTTATCTTTGTAGTTTTCATAGATACAAACATGACGAGGGTCGTCATCACTGAATATCGACTTCGATAGCCAACAAACAAAAATTATAAACAAACGAGAAGAGTAAAGAAACTGCTTCCATTCTTGTTTTCTTCAATTTTTTTTTCTACAAGTTTGGTAATAGAAACTCAGTTTCGGGTTGTCTAGCGTAGCTAAGCTACACGTGCAGTTAACTTGGTTGCATGGTAATGGTTAAGTTTAGCATTGCCTCGGTTTTCACGAAGCTAATGAGTACAGAAGGTAGGAGTCTGTGGTGGGTTTTGCGTTTGTATACAAAGCCAGGCAGAGGAGAGACGTTACACGTGAAGCATTTGAAGATTATTACACGTATGATTGTGTAAGCTGCGTGTTATGTGATTCTTTTCTGCCTTAATTTTCATGAAGCAGTAAGCTGTTTATGATTTCCATATAGTGGAAGGTATACCAAGAGAATAAAAGAGGAGGAAGAAGATAGCTTTCAAGAAGGAATTTGAGAGGGCCTCAGAGGTTCCAAACCTTAATTGACGTCAAGGAAGAAGAAAATATAAGACATATATACAACACAAATTGGACAATAGGAGTTCAATGATTAATCAGTTATTAAATGAAATAATCTAACAGAAGAAGAAGGTAATCTTAGAAAATAGCATTTTGAGGGAGAAGTCATAATGCTTATCTCGGTTAAGAAAAGTAATTTAAAGAGATAAAAAAGAATATATAAAATGCAAAGTAACAATAAGTATAATTTTATATATTCGATAGATATATGAAGCAACTGCGAGATAATCGGAACTTTGTTATATTCTTATTGTCTACGATAAACAACAAATATGAATATTGAAAAAGTCTGTTTGATAGATTATATCATTTGTTTTTATATAGAAATAGTAAAAGAAAAATAAAACGTATTTAAAAGAATTATGTAAACATATATATGTATATATATATTCAATTTCTCATTCTCATTCTCTCTTGTTGAATCTTGAGTGGAAGGGCTTAGAAATCAAGAGCATATAAGACATTGAAGTCAATAATGTTGAAGTGTTTGGTCTTCAGGGTTAATAATAGAGTGAACATGTCATTTCCATTTTGGCAGACGCTCATGTTTACTCCTAGGACTTCGCCAACTCTTCCTCTCTGCCATTTCTTTCCTCTGAAACACAAAAGAGCCATTTGTCAACTCCCTCCAAATCTTGTGGCCTACGTCTTTCAACTTCCACATTGTCTATGGTTGCTCCTTTGATCATTCAAGCTCCCAGGCGGTCCTGAAAATCGCTGAACAAAGTTTTTGCTATGTAAATAGCACAAATTTTTATTCCAGTGTGCATAGAATTTTGGACAAAGATATGAGCAGAGAGAAGGTTAATGCATATCATAGTTTTCTCTCTGGGTCGATCTGCTTTGTCTTTTTTGGATTGGTGTTGCTGTCACATCATGTCTCTTGCCAAGATGCTCAAGACCTTGCCAAAAATCCTGCGGTGGAACAGCTCCTATCGCAGATGGTCTACACTAGTCTTGCAAATATCACCTCTGTCTTCAAGGAAGATATTAAAAAACATTTAGGATTCTGCATAACGGACGTGTGCGTATATGAAGCCCTTTAATGTCTCTGTTCTTTTATTTTTTCGTTCTCAGATATTTTTCCAATGGGATTGCAATGGCTTTTGCTGTGTTGCAGGGATGCAGATTGGAATATGGCATTCAATTTCTCCAAGGACACACAATTCATGTCCAACTGTGCAAAGAAAACCAAAGGTTCAGAATGAATTAAAACTGTGCTTATAGCTCGTTATTCTGTTTGTAAATCCTAAAGCCTTAACAGCTGCAATAGAAAAGTTTATTTATTGCCGTTGGGGATTTCCAGAAATGTATGGTTCATAGGGTAATGATCTCCAAAAGAGTCTCTTTCAGTCATCACATTGTCTCTGACATTTCTTTTGCCAGGAGATATGACACGGCGTTTATGCACCGCCGCCGAGGTAAAGTTCTACATAAACAGTTTCTTTGTCAATGCCAAGAAGAAAGCCAATTACTTGGAGCCTAACAAGAACTGCAATTTGAGCTCATGGGTCTCTGGATGTGAACCTGGATGGGCTTGTTCTGTTGAAAAAGGAGTCAAAGTTGAAATGAAAAATACAACCCACATGCCTCCTAGAACTACTAAATGTGAACCTTGTTGCGAAGGTTTCTTTTGTCCTCACGGCCTAACTTGCATGATACGTGAGTATGAGGAATCCTGTGCGTTAAGATATTATGATACTTTTCATCGATCATTATCTTATTTTTCGTATAGGCATAGGTTTCATAATACTGCTTGTCTTGTGTTTCTGCTGCAAAATTTGAAGAATTCAGGAATATGATGCATTTGTTTCTGCAGAACAGATCATTGCATCGAGTTCATTGCCTTCTGATAAAAAGCGACCATCTATTTGTTAACATCTTCTTATGTCTTGCCATTGCAGCATGTCCATTAGGTGCTTACTGCCCAGTTTCTAAGTTGAATAAAACCACTGGTATATGTGACCCGTAAGTCCTTTCTTGTTATGCACTTGACCTCAAATTCCTTGTTGTTTGACATAAATTAAATGTTCAGTGGAGAAGCTTTTTCTTTTTCTTCTTTTTTTTTTTTGCAGATACCACTACCAACTACCTCCTGCGAAGCCAAACCATACATGTGGTGGAGCAGATGTTTGGCTCGATGCAGTTAGTACTAGCGAGATATTCTGTTCAGCAGGATCATACTGTCCGTCTACTATCCAAAAGAATCCTTGCAGTAGGGGGTATCGATAATTATCCCAGAACTTCCACCACTTATTTATAAAGTTACAAGTTATAGCTTTTTTCCATTGTTGTTGCATGTTTGAGATCTTTCTTTTTCCTGCCAACCTTTTCAAGTTCATCATGACAATTGATCTCTCGCTGTTTCCTAATCAACTAACGCATGCATCCCTTTTCTGCTTCAGATATTACTGCAGGGCCGGTTCTACATATCAAACAGGTGTGTAAGATTCCTAAATTTGTGCTTTGTGTAAACGTAAGAGCTATAAAGATAAGCAAGAATGGATACAGGAGTTTGGAAACCACAGGGATCTCGAACATGGATGAAGGAAATTAAAGACGTTACTGACTTTCATGTACTTGGTTAAAAGCAAATTAATGATGCCAATCTTCCCTAGTTCACCAGTTTATAATCTTTAATCCCGATTTTTGCAGGATGTTTCCGGTTGGCAACTTGTAAACCTAAATCATCTAATCAGAATATCACAGCGTATGGCGTCTTGGTTTTTGTAAGTGATCAATTCGATGTTTGCTTGGTTTTTGAAACTATAGTTGCAGAAACTTTCTGGCAACTTAAGTTACTAGGTGGATAGAGTTTACAGTCTGGTTTAACCTACTAAGTTCAATTCGGTGTTGTATTAAACCTGACACCAAAACTCTTCATGTAGGCTGGCTTAAGTTTTCTGTTGATCATAATGTACAACTGTTCTGACCAAGTTATTGCAACTCGAGAAAAACGACAAGCAAAAACCAGGGAGAAGGCAGTTCAAGATGTAAGAGAAACAGCACAGGCACGTGAAAAATGGAAATCCGCAAAAGATATTGCTAAGAAGGGTGCAATGAATTTGTCTCAGTTGTCACGCACATTCTCTCGCACAAAATCTAAAATGGACCAACAGAAAGGAATGGGTAAACTTGGAGGTGATGGTTCCTTACCCCCAATGTCCTCAGCCGCCAAGGGAAAGAAAAAGGAAAAGAGTAACCTAACAAGTATGCTGCATGAAATCGAAGCTAACCCTGATAGTCCTGAAGGCTTCAATCTGGAGATTGGAGATAGGAACATCAAGAAGAACGCTCCAAGGGGTAAGCAGTTGCATACTCAGAGCCAAATGTTTAGGTATGCATATGGGCAGATTGAGAGGGAAAAGGCATTTCAGGAGCAGAACAAGAACTTGACCTTCTCAGGAGTGATTTCCATGGCTAGTGATATTGAAATCAGGAAGAGGCCTCCAATCGAGGTTGCTTTTAAGGATCTAACCCTCACTTTGAAAGGTAAAAACAAACATCTTCTTAGATGTGTAACTGGAAAATTATCACCTGGCCGAGTGTCTGCAGTCATGGGTCCTTCTGGAGCTGGGAAAACTACATTTCTTTCGGCTTTGACGGGAAAAGCTGGTGGATGCTCCGTTACTGGTATGGTTCTTGTAAATGGTAAGATGGATCCGATCCAATCTTACAAGAAAATCATTGGCTTCGTGCCTCAAGATGATATTGTGCATGGAAACTTAACTGTGGAGGAGAATCTCTGGTTTAGTGCTAGATGCAGGTAAGCAGTACCAAATCTGACCTCCCAAGGAACGTTTTAGTATAAACATCTAGTTAAGGAGTTGAGAAAATTTTTGGTAGGCATGGTTCATCTCGAGAAATTTCAGTAGTTTGCATAGCTACAGCTTATCTTATCCTGCCAGTCTCATCTGTCAGGCTCTGGCACTTTCTACACCCAAATATAGTGAAATTAGCTGCAATGGTTTGTCAATCTTTCTTTTTCTTTTATTCACACTGGATTTCATTGCAGATTGTCCGCCGACCTTCCGAAGCCAGAAAAGATTTTGGTTGTTGAAAGAGTGATTGAGTCCTTGGGGCTCCAGGCAATACGGTATTCTCTTGTTGGGACGGTGGAGAAGAGAGGAATATCTGGTGGTCAAAGGAAAAGAGTAAATGTTGGTCTTGAAATGGTTATGGAACCTTCACTGCTTATATTAGATGAGCCCACTTCAGGACTCGACAGTTCGTCCTCCCAGTTACTGCTTAGAGCTCTCCGACGTGAAGCTTTCGAGGGAGTAAACATTTGCATGGTCGTTCACCAGCCAAGGTTAGCTCACCTTCAATACATGGATTCACGTTTCAAATTTTTATCCACCTGCCGTCATTTCCGTTTTGAACATTATATTTCCACCATAGTTTCAATATGATTTTGTTTCAGATTCTGAGTTATTCCTTCTTTCTGTTGTTTCTTTTCACTCTCGGATTGCTCCAGCTATACATTATTCAGGATGTTTGATGATTTAATACTTCTAGCCAAGGGTGGCTTGACAGTTTATCATGGATCAGTGAAGAAAGTTGAAGAATATTTTACCGGACTTGGACTCACAGTGCCTGAGCGTGTGAATCCTCCAGATTACTTCATTGACATTTTGGAGGGCATAGTAAAACCAGCCTCAGGAGTGAACTACAAAGAACTTCCCATCAGATGGATGCTTCACAATGGCTACCCAGTTCCCATGGATATGCTGCAGAGTGCTGGTCAACTGGGAGCATCAAGAGGTGAAGACTCATCTCACGGAGGAAGGCCAAGTGATGCAACATCTGAAGCATCGGCTTTTACGGGAGACTTTTGGCAGGATGTCAAGTCTAACGTGGAGACTAAAAAAGATAACCTCCAATACAACTTTTTGAGTTCTGGTGATTTGTCTGGACGGAGAACTCCTGGTGTCCTTCTACAATACAAATATTTCCTCGGAAGGTATGCATAACTTGACTATTTTCAGTTTGTTCTTGCTCCAAGTCCTTCAACTAAATAGTTTCATAAGGTAATAGAACTTTCAAATTTGAACTATCAGAGCCATGTATTTCTATAGTGAAGTATTTAACTTCATGTTGCTCATACTGACAAAGCACGTCTTCATCATAACAATACTGAAACACCATTATGTCAAAAATTTCTCTTTCAGGGTTGGTAAGCAGAGGCTACGAGAAGCAAAGACACAGGCTGTAGATTACTTGATTTTGTTGCTGGCTGGAATCTGCTTAGGAACATTAGCTAAAGTGAGCGACGAAACTTTTGGGGTGTCCGGTTACACATACACTGTCATTGCAGTTTGTAAGTAAAATCTTCGATTTGTTGCATTTATAATGATAATACAAAAGGAACAGATTCCACGAGGAACTGGGTTTATGTTTCTGAAAATGTAGAGTAGGCAAGTAAGTGTACCTGGCTTTTAATAGGTGCCTGCAAAGGTTCTTCTCTCACCATTATGACGTTCTGATTGACTACAGCTCTCCTGTGCAAGATTGCTGCTATGAGATCGTTTGCCCTGGACAAACTGCATTACTGGAGAGAGAGCGGTTCTGGTATTAGCAGCTTGGCTTACTTTCTCGCAAAGGACACGATCGACCATTTCAACACAATTGTGAAGCCACTTGTGTATCTATCCATGTTCTACTTCTTCAACAATCCAAGATCAAGTGTCGCCGACAATTATGCAGTTTTAATCTGTCTGGTGTACTGTGTTACTGGCATAGCTTATGCATTGGCTATTTCCCTTGAACCTGGTCCGGCACAACTGGTAAAGGATTTGGAGCACCATTTGCTTTATGAGTTGGGTCCACAAATATGTTTCCACTTCCACTTACAACCCACCTTCTGTGTGATTCATGCAGTGGTCTGTGCTTCTTCCTGTTGTTTTAACTCTAATAGCAATCCAGAATGATAATGGCAAGATTGTGGAATTCATATCTGACTTGTGCTTCACGAAATGGGCATTGGAAGCGTTTGTCATATCAAATGCTAAAAGGTTAGGTTATTCTACTCCATGTTGATACGATTCCTTTTACTGGATCAACTTTCCTGATTCAGTCTTCTAATTTCTTGCAGATATTACGGGGTGTGGCTGATAACAAGGTGTGGTTCACTTATGAACGCTGGGTACGACCTAAACAATTGGTATAGATGCTTACTCTTGCTCTTCCTAACTGGACTAGTTTCCCGTATGGCTGCCTACTTCTTAATGATTACCCACCAAAAGAAATAGATTCAACGTTCTCTACGTTCCAACCTTTTCTGTACAAAATTAGAGTAAAAATACCTCAAGGAAGCTTATGAGCTGGGCAGCTCAGAATCCATTGCTGAAAGAAAAATCTTCAAGGTACAGGTCTAGATTAGTTTGCGATTTCAATCACAACAATATACCAAACTTCTGATGCTTTGTACAGAGATTATCTTTTTCATTATAACCCTGCTTCCTATGTGAAATGAAAATTAGTGTAGGAACAAAGTACCATCACCATCTTTTGCCTTTTCTTTTTGTAGTTTTTTTGACCTTTCCCCTGTACATTGTGAAGCATAAATGTTCAATGTGCTCTTGCATTGTTGAAATAAAAAGCAGCAAGCTCAGGAAAAAAGGTCTACTCCCCAATGTCTTTTAATCAGTACAAGACATTTTATGCATTCTCTATCGTCTGGAAAGTTGTGATTGGCAACTGAAGAGTAGCTGTATCTGATAAACTTGAGGACACTGTATGCATTGAGCAACTCATAACTTCAAGTGACAGGGTAAAGTAAACAATAGAAAAGGCTGCAATCATGTATCCTTCAAATTTGTAATTTTTACAGTATAATAAAAATAAAAATTATTTTAATAATAATAATATAGATTCCACGAGTTATGAACTAGCATGACATATCAAAAATTAAAATTAAATTCATAAGAATAATCTCGGCAATGGCCAGAATGTCTCCATTCTACACGAACAGATATTCTGTTATCAATTAGTGTGTACCTCCTGTTCTTACGCGATTTCAAACGTTCAATTTTTATGATTCTCATTTATTAAATAAATAGATTTTTGTAAAATAAGGTAGACCAATGTTACGAATATCGTACTAATTTTAGTATCAAATTGAGTTATAGTATGGTACTGTACTAATATTGGTTAATATTGGGTACTATTTCAGATAATTTTTTAAATTTATGAAATAATCCTTAAACTTTTTTAAAACTTACAAAATAGTCCATTGTCTTATACATTTATACTGTATATTTTTAACCTTATTTCTAAAACTCATAAAATAAATAATAATCGCAATTTTAATTTAATTTATAAAATTAATTTAATAATTATTAATAAATATAATTAAATTTAAAATATATTTTAAAAATATATAAATTTCAAATAAATTTTGATTTAATAATTAAAAATATAAAATAAATATTAGTTTATAAATAATAATTTTAAATTATTTATTTTCAAAAAATATTTTTATTAATACTTTATTAATAAATATTATATAAAATATCAAAATAAATTAAATAAGAATAATTCATTTTTAAGTTTTATTTAATTTATAATTATTATTACTAATAAAAATATTTATTATTATTTTAAAAACAAAAATTAAAAAATCACAATAATTATAAAGTTGAAATAAATAAAATAACTAATTAAAAACTTTGAAAAAAAACGGGGGAAGGAGAGATAAGAGGGAGGAAGGAAAATTTTAAATTTTTTGAAAATTTTAGAAAATTTTGCAAAAAAGTCCCCCTATTTTTTTAAATTTTCAGTACCTACTAGAGATAAGAGGGAGGGAGAGAATTTTTAAAATTTCGGTATTATTCGAAACCGGCTGGTGTTGACTGGTATTTAAACCCGATGCGACTCTCCCTTTATTTCGCATCGGTTTTGGTCCAGCACGCACTGATATTCATAATACTGTCTTCAACTATTCTTATTGTTCCCCTGTTAGTAGGATTTTGAATATTTTTACTCAAAAGTTTCAATCAACAATCTTCAGGTTCATATTTTTCCTTATTTAACGACTTCAATTTTTATTCGATTTGTAGGGATATAATTGAAAATACAAGTTAAAATTAAGTTACATTCCATGAAATACGGTTGCATACCAAACACTATAATAAGAATCTACCCAACTTTCCTAGTAAAATTCTTATAAGTATTCAAACATGGGAATATCTTAACTTTCCGTAGATTTATTTTCTGAAGAATCATATTCCAAATTTACTTTACTTTCTCGCCAACCAAACGGGGCCTTAAATTATTTTGATACTAAACTAAAAACAATTGATTAGCTATAGGGCATAAACCAAAAATAAATTCCTCTATTGACTTCTTTATCCCAATGCATCTCAGTTCAAAAGAAGAGTGTCATTGTAATGAATGCCATTAAGATAAGCTATAAGTTCAAAGAAGCAGACTATCATCCTTACATAGTAGGTCTTTTGGAGACTAAAATTAAAGCTTCTGTTGGTAGAAAGAATTTAGAATTTTTAGGGAACTAGTGGAGGCTCATTTCTAATCTTGATTATCATTATAACGGGAGGATCCTATGCTGGTTTAATGCGGATAAGGTGGAAGTTCAAGTGATTAAGATGTGGGTACAGTTTATGTATCTGCAATGTACTATGCCTGAAAAGGGTAAATTTGTGGTCACTTTAGTATATGCATCGAATTTTGCTCTCCAAAAAGCTGAGTTGTGGTTGGAATTGATAGACTTTCAGGCTGGATTGCAAGGTCCATGGTTAGTAGCTAGAGATTTTTTATTGTCTTAGCTCGATGGAAGTTGAGGGTGGTGTGATTTTTCATGAAGGAGCAGGTGGTGAGCTTCAACAACTATCTCATTGAACTGAATTGGTTGATCTCAGAGGTGGGGGTAGATGGTACACATGGAAGAATAAACCAAAAGAGAACATGTTTATTCGAAGAAGCTTGATCGTGCCTTGGTAAATCAACAATGGCTTGATTCTTTCCTACTTGATTCAGTTGTGTTTGGCGAACCAGGGCTTTTGGATCATGCGCTCATTCTCATTTAGCACCCGTATACTGAACCTAGGGCTAGGGCCCCTTTCCGTTTCTTTAATGGTTTACTCCGAGTTAAGAGTTTTATGGAAATGATTGCGCAAGTTTGGCAGATAGATATTCGGGGTTATAAAGCTTTCCAACTAATGTAGAAATTGAAGTTGGCCAAAAGAGTTATCAAGGAGTTTAACAGGAGCCGAACAAGGAATATTAATAAATTGGGGACCTAATTGGCTGAACTCCAGAAGTAGTAATACACAGAGCCTCTAAATGAGATGCAGAGGGTTCTTGAGCCCGATGCTATGCATAAGTATCAGGAGGCTCTAAAGTTAAATGATTCTATTTTAAAGTAAAAAGCTAGGCAAAATTGGCTCAAGGAGGGTGATTGTAACTCCAAGTTTTTTCATGCGGCCATCTTAGCTCGACGAAATGTCAACACCATCATAGAATTGATAAATGAGGGAGGTACTTCTATTAATGGGCATAAACCAGTGGTTGCACATGTTCGGGAGTTCTTTGTGCAATTGATGGGTAGTACTGTAGATTCGGGGACTGGTTTTGGGGTGCGAAATGTACTAGATTTTTCTCCGATTCCAGAAAGTATAGAGAGGCTACTTGCCCCTGTTTTGGCTCAACAGGTGAAGGAGGCCTTATTCTGCCTTAATGGATCCAAAGCGGCCGATCCGGATGGTTTTTCAGCTGGGTTTTTTCAACAAACCTGGAGTATCACTGGACAGTTGTTAACGGAAGTAGTACTAGAATTCTTTGCTTCAGGGAAATTGTTACAGGAGATCAACCACTCCTATATATGTTTGATTACCAAAAAGGAGCAACCGAGGCGGATTACAGATTATTGTCTGATTTTGTGCAATACGGTGTATAAGGTTATCGCCTCTCCTTTGGCTAAGCGCTTAAAGGGAGTTTTGGTTAAAGTGGTCAGCAGTGCATAAGGAGCGTTTCTTCCTTCTAGAAGTATTGACGATAATATTCTGTTATTGCAAGAGTTGTTGGGGGACTATCATTCAATTAAAAAGGTTAAAAGTTGCGCCTTAAAGATAGATCTGTATAAAGCTTATGACATGATTGGGTGGGGCTATCTGAGGGGCTGCATGCAAGGGATTGGTTTGCCAGCACAGTTCTGCCACTGGATTTTGCAATGTGTACAAACTATCTCGTTGAGTGTCCTTATTAATAGGATTCCTTTGAAGCTCTTTCGGATTCACAGAGGGATTAGGCAAGAGGATCCTCTGTCTCCTTACTTATTCACTCTAGCGATGGAGGGTTTTTCAAGGTTATTGAATAAAATAGTGCAATGCAATGGGTCATTTTAGTGTCATCATCTATGTTGGGATATGAATTTGACTCATCTTCTGTACACGAATGATCTGATTTTATTATGCAAAGCTGACCAGCATGTACTAAACATGATGATAAATTTGTTAGACACTTTATCCAGATGGGAGGACATGAAAATGAATCAACAGAATAACATCATTTATTTATCATCCAATGTTCATAATCAGGAGCAACTTAGCAGATTGGTGGGGTTGTCACTTCAAGGTCTACCGTTTAGGTACCTGGGAGTGCCAATCACTTTCGGCAAGACAAGGTTTTTGGAATTCCTCCCTTTGCTGGAAAAATTGAAAAAGCGCATTAATGCATGGCATAATCGATTTCTATCCCTTGCTGATAGGGTTAGCTTAATTGTTTCTATGCTGAATAGTATGCATGTACATTAGGCTGCTCATATAATTCTTACGAAAAGAGTCATTTGAGAAATGAAGAGGATATTGAAGACCTTCTTATGGACGGGTAAGCATGATCAATGTAAGGGAACCAAAGTCAAGTGGAGCAAGATTGTGAAACCCAAGAAGTAAAAGGGTTTGGGAATAATGTCGATAACTCAGATGTAAGGAGTTTTGCTTAAGAAACGTATTTGGCGATTATTTGTAGATAGAGAAGTGATGTGGGTTAAATGGGTGTAGATGTATCAACTCAATCAGCAAAGTTTCTGGCAACTTCAAAATAGATCTGAAAATTCTTGGATTTTTAAAGGTTTGATGCAAGTCAGAGATTTGGTGTATCCTGTTATTAAGTGTCGAATAGGTGATGGAGAAGAAGTGAACTTTTGGTTTGATAACTGGAATGAATTCAGTTCGCTTTGGTTGAGACACGACTTGGCTGGTTTTAGAAACAGAATTTCCAAGGTGGAATCATTAGCAAGGGTGATTCGGAAGAGGGAGAGATGGAGTAGGTGCAGATTTGGCCATGCTCTTGAGTTGGTTTGGAACAGAGTGCCTCTTGGTAATGCTCAGGATAGGTGGCTTTGGACTGCCAACCATAATGGGACTTTTACATCAAAGTCAGCACACGCAATTGGGAGAGGTCTGATGGAAGAGGTTCCATGGGCGGTGCTAGTGTGGCAACAGGTACTTTATCCTAAAGCGGTGTTTTTTTTATGGTTGGCTATTCAAAATTGGTTGAGAACTAAAGATAGATGGTTTGGTAGTTTTGATCCTATTTGTGTTTTGTGTAACTTAATTAATGAGAGTAGAAATCATCTGTTTTTTGAATGTATTTACATCAAATAGGTGTGGAGTAGAATTATGCAATTGCTGGGTAGAATCCCCTCCTCATATCAGTGGAGTGATGTGGTAGCAGAGGTTATAAAGGAAACTCGTTCAGGATGGATAAACGATCTTATTTTCAGGACGTCATTTCAAATGGTGATTTTTCACTTATGGAGGGAGAGGAATCAACGTTTATATAAACATGAAGAGCGATACAAGTATAAGCTAGCGGATTGCATTGTCAACTTGATAAGGGAGGTACTCATGGCACATGGGAAGCATGAAGAAGTAAGTACATCGATGAGAGAACGCTGGAACCTTTAGATGTTGTGAGCTTGCTGGCTGAGCTGTTATAAGTGGATGTAATTTTTAGTTTTCTAGTTGTAGGATTGTAAATTGTAACTTTTGGTTTTTGGTAATATAATTTTCTTAAAATAAAAAAAAAACATTTGAAAATTTTAAATATAATAACAATTTTTTTTAATCTTACTTAAAAAATGATTTGGATGATCACCTAGAAAAACATGGAATATATAGATAAAAAAAGTTCTTTTTCGTAAGAAAGTAATAAAACTATTGACAAAAGTTCTAATTTTTTGAATATAACTCTTACCTAAAAAGTTCTTCTTCATAAGAAAGTAATGAAACTATTGGGTTAGTTAGGCTTTATTTTTTTCACACTTCTTTTGTTTAATGAAAAAAGTTCTAATTTTTTTAGGAAAGATTGAGAATGGGAAAGAAAGTAGACCAACTTTTAGAATTTTTTTTTACCACTTTTATATATTTTAGATAGTACACATTTCAATCACGTGATATTTGAACATATTTTTATTTAGAAAAACAATAAATAAGTCACATTAGTAATTTTAACTGATGGATATTTGATATTATCAAAATTTTTGTCTATTGAAGTTTGTTATAAAAATTTTGAAAATATTATATTCAAATTGAACATTTCGAAATGTTAAGATTGAAATTATATTCTAATGTGAATATTAAGGTTCAAAGTGTACTTTTGACTGTAGATTAAACTATGGCATTAAACTGTTGAGAATAAAGCAGATCAAAATAACTGCTCATATATAGAGCCTTTTTGAATTTATGATGAAACTTCAATGATTTAAAATGCTATGCTTAATATCAATTTGGTTGTCGATAATTTGTGCATTCCTTAAAGAATTTTTTTTCTTGTTTTGTTTTAATAGGATTTATTATTTTTTAAGTAAAATGATATTGTAATATAAGGACGACAAAATATACAACAACAATAATAACATCCAATGAGAGCTAAAATGCAGGATTTGAGGATGTTCAGTAGTACAGAATCATAGCCCTACCTAATAAAGAGGTTGTTTCAATAGACCCTTATGTAATAAAAAATAATGATAATATAAAATACAAATGCATACAAATAAATAAACATATAAAAATATTTAATGCAATAAATAATATAGAACATGGTAATGATTAACAATAAAGATATAAATAAATAAACAAACAAACAAAAAAGACAAATGCAAGAATAAATCAAACCAATTATTACAAGAAAAAAATTAGGCTAAGTAAGAAACTTTTTAGGCTAAAAAACTAGGAGGAAAGTATTATGTAATCAAAATATTAGGGTTAACTATCAAATGAAAGACTTGAAAAAAATGTTTAAAAGAACTAACGGCCTGTTTGGTTGAACAACTGGAATAGATAGGGAATAGAATAGTTGTTCTTAGGAATAGAAAAGATGAAGAATAGAATAGAATAGGTATTACTTTGTTTGGTTTACCTCTAAAGAATTTCTATGTCAGTGTTTGGTTTGAAAATATAAAATTAAAATAAGAAAGGAATAAGTAACAAAAAGACTA
>JANZLX010000008.1:5182010-5196693 GCA_025531955.1 Erythroxylum orinocense | reverse complement strand
ATTTATTATTATTTTAAAAACAAAAATTAAAAATTCACAATAATTATAAAAGTTGAAATAAATAAAATAACTAATTACAAAATTCAAAAAAGGAAAAGGAGAGATAGGAGAGAAGGAGAGAAATTTTAAAAATTTTTGAAAATTTTGCAAAATTTTCATATTTTTTAAAATTTTTGGTATCAACTAATATTTGGCCGATATTTTGAATATTGACCGATACCATCCAAAACAGATCGATACTGATCAGTATTTAAACCGATACTGATCAATATTTAAACCGATTATTTGTTTAGTACCAATTTTACTTCGGTATAAAATGTTATTCAATTATTCATAATTTTGGAATAGACAGAGATAAATAAAAACAGGTAATTTGGATCTCGCTACAGACTACAGGCCTTAAATTTCTAAAATAAATTATTATGTGAAAAATCATAAATTGGATCTAAAATAAAGTTCCAAAATAAAATTGGATCTAAAGTAACAGGGCTGTGCAAATAAATTGCTTAGGTGGCCTTATGGATGCTTATTTGGCAATTAACTATTACTCCGCACACCACCATTGGCCATTGGGATTGGCCACGAGGCCGTCCAAATGCCGGGTTGTACGAACCCGACCCGATGGAACCAAGACAAATTTCCTTCTCCGAATTAGATTAGGTTCGGTTAATCCAAATCTGTGCCGGAGGAGGCAAAAGTTGCTAATTTGTCCTATATATCCCCCTCTTCCGTCATCAAAGAGGCTCGTGTTACCCCTGATTCTGCTATTTTCATTTTGATTGGGAAATACGAAACTATCCGAACCCATGGCGACCGCATCAGGTATCTCCTTTTCTTTCTTTTTCTTTTCTTTGGCTTTGTTTGATTTTGTAATGTGATTCTACGTGATGATATGAAAAACCTAACTCGGATTACGGATTCCATCATCATTTCACAACAAATCCGTCTGCTTGTTTTTGGGTAAATTTGTCGTATTCCCGTATCATGTGTAAATTTCTCCGATTACACGATAGTACCATTTATTGCATTGGCGTTGCTCTGTTTAAATGGTGTTGTAAACTAACGTATCTTAATTGTAGAAATTACACCGACCTGTATCTTCGATGTATTTACATACTGCCTCGCAAAAGGCTAGCATGTTCCTTTAGTTTATGTGTTTCTGGGATGTTTTTATCTGTTTCTAGTTCTATACTGCAGTAGAATAATATACGGTGGTACTGTTGTTGTTGTCGTCGTCTTCCATTGTTGGTTTTCAGCTTATGTGATTAACCTCTATTTTATCGGTCTTGCAGTCTCTTTTAAGTCAAGGGAGGACCATAGGAAGCAAATTGAACTTGAGGAAGCGCGAAAAGCAGGTCTTGCTCCTGCAGAGGTTGACGAGGATGGAAAGGAGATCAATCCCCATATTCCTCAGTATATGTCCTCAGCTCCTTGGTATCTTAATGCCGAAAAGCCTGTAAGCAGATTACGTGCTTGAGTTTTTCACATTGCTATGAGCTCAACATGCTTTTAATATGCTGCTTGAATCTTAAGCTTGTATTTTCTTTCTTTCTCTGTCTTCTAGAGCTTGAAACATCAAAGGAAATGGAAGTCAGATCCAAACTATACCAAATCGTGGTATGACAGAGGAGCTAAAGTTTTCCAGGCTGAGAAATACAGAAAGGGTGCATGTGCAAAGTAAGTAAATCCTCTTCCTTTGTCTTTGCATGTGTATGCATTTGATTATATATGCACTTGCATGCACTGCATGTGCAGACATAAGATGTTTGTTAAATGTATGGGTGAATGGTAGCTTTCTTGAATTCCATAAATTTGTACCTATCAGTGAACCTTTTTGCATTGACATCAATAATAGTTAGTACGACATGATTAGTAAGAGGACTGAAAGTTTAAATGTTCCTTTTGTTTGCTTATTTCAGCTGTGGAGCCATGACCCATGATGCAAAGGCATGCATGGAAAGACCCAGGAAAGCAGGGGCAAAATGGACTAACAAACACATTGCCCCTGATGAGAAAATAGAGACCTTTGAGCTTGATTATGATGGAAAGCGTGACCGGTGGAATGGGTATGATACAGCAAGTTTTGCCTACGTTGTTGAGAGATATGAAGCACGAGAAGCAGCTAGAAAGAAGTATCTGAAGGAAGAGAAGCTTAAGAAATTAGATGAGAAGAATAACAACGAAAATGCTGAAGTTGGGGCTAGTGATGAAGACAATGATGATGATGATTTAAGAATTGATGAAGCCAAGGTTGATGAGAGCAAACAAATGGACTTTGCAAAGGTGGAGAAGCGTGTGCGCACAACAGGTGGTGGAAGTACCGGGACTGTAAGGTGAGGGGGCTTTAAAAGTTTTATTTTTTGTTTTTATCAAAGAATAACCTAAATAAGTCCTCCATGGTTTCACTGCTTTTCTTTTCTGCAATTTTTCAGTTTCTATTTTGGTGTTACTCTTACACCTCCTGAACATTTTTTTGCAGGAATTTACGTATACGGGAAGATACAGCGAAGTATCTACTAAACCTTGATGTGAATTCAGCTCACTATGACCCTAAAACCCGCTCCATGCGTGAAGATCCACTTCCAGATGCTGATCCAAATGAGAAATTCTATGAGGTAGGTGCCCATGAAAATTGGGCATTGGACTAACTAATTATATTCCCTTTTTCAGTTGCTTTTTTTACGAAAACATTTTTTTACCATGCAGGGAGATAACCAACATAGGAGTAGTGGTCAAGCTTTAGAGTTCAAGCAGCTGAACATTCATGCTTGGGAAGCGTTTGAGAAAGGACAAGATATGCACATGCAAGCGGCTCCATCTCAAGCTGAGTTACTTTATAAGAATTACAAGGTCATAAAAGAGAAAATGAAGATACGAGCTAAGGATACGATTTTTGAAAAGTATGGTAATGCAGCTAGTGAAGAAGAGTTTCCAAGAGAGCTTTTGTTGGGACAAAGTGAAAGACAAATCGAATACGATCGTGCTGGGCGGATTGTAAAGGGGCAGGTAAGACATTGATTTTCATGTAGTGATCCCATTGAACCAGATGCAACAACTAAGCTTGCATACTGTTTTGTATAGGCGTGTCTAGTTGAAAAGTCGAGCAAAAAGGGATAATAGTTGTTCTTTGGTTTACACATCAGTAGACTCATTGGGCTGGCAGTTATTTATCTAGTAAACTTAGAAATTCCTTACAATTAATTGCACTTTGGTTTTCAACCCCCATTTTTCGAGGCCGGTGCATGATTTTAGCGTAGTGATTATCTTCTATGCGAGTCTCTCTTACACCCTCTTGCATGCATAATGTAGTAGTAACTTCTTTGTTCCCCAAACAGGAGATTTCACTTCCAAAAAGTAAGTATGAAGAGGATGTTTACATCAACAACCATACAAGCTTGTGGGGTTCCTGGTGGAAAGACCATCAATGGGGCTACAAGTGCTGCAAGCAAACCGTCCGGAACAGCTATTGCACAGGTGCTGCAGGAATCAAGGCAGCTGAGGCTTCAGCTGATCTCATGAAAGCTAATCTTGCAAGAAAAGAGGCTACTGAGGGTATGCACATCGTCTTTTTATCTCATAATCAGCTGCTGTTTTACTTTTTGCACCGCTATCTATAAACTGTTAAACCTTGTTTCTTATTTGCGTGATTTGCTTTAAAATAGATGTCTTGGTCCATTGAAAATATTTTATTTGCATCCTTTGTGCTCTTTTTATCCATGTGATAATTCTGTCTTCTCAGTTAACCTTAGAACTTCTTCAATGATCTATCAGATTCACAACGTACATTGGAGGAGAAAAGGCATGCAACTTGGGGAACTGAGGTCCCTGATGATTTGGTTTTGGATGACAAGGTACTAGCTGCAGCTCTTCGAAAGGTGAGTGTGGAACTCAACCCCTTAACACATGTTCTCCCTTACTTCTTCATTATTTTCATATGATTCTTCCTGTTGGTGGGAGAGTGGAGAATGTCACCATTGTTTGCTTATTCTGAACTCCTTTTAAGTGCGCATTTATATCACTAAGAAACTGAGAAGTGAGGATTTGGCAGGGTTTTGGCTCTTTAAGGATGCCAAGTTGAGGCATAGTGATGTATGACTAGTCCCACCGAGGGAAGATTGGAGAGAAAAGCCTAAACTTCTCCTTGTATGAACTAAAATCAGGAATTGAAATCTAACTAGAAAAGTAAATCATATCGAAATAGATCATATTGACTATGATGGAACTTCAAATAAATATTATGGAGACTTTATCTTTGAACTAATAGCTAATTAATACACATTTCTTGGATTTCTAGAAGTGTAAATTCAACAGAGTTTCATATCGCTGCTCTTGTATCGGTTTTTTTTTTTATGAACTTGCAGTTGAAGAGGTTGTAAAACTTGCATTGATGGAAATTGTGTTTCTTCTTGTACAGGAGGATGATAGAAAGAAGGAAGAAAAAGACGAAAGAAAACGCAAGTACAATGTCAGATGGAATGATGAGGTGGAAATGTTTAAACTTTACCGATATAGAGCCATCAATCTTTATCTGCCTACTGGACTTGTTTCTTATAGTTATGGGGACCTCACGTATTCTTTATGTATTGCAGGTTACTCCTGAGGATATGGAGGCATATAGGATGAAGAAAGTTCACTTTGATGACCCAATGAAGGATTTCCTACACTGAGCTTTGATATGTTTTGAAGTTCTGGGTGGACTGCCTTTGTACTTACAGGACCTTCGAAGCAGTAATTTGAATGCTTGTGCTTCCTTCTCTGCAAGACTGCGAGTTTCAGTTATCTGCCTACTTGTTGGGATATGGAGCCTGACAATATATTTAGACTTTGCACCAGGCCCTGAGGCGAAAATTTGGATCAATTATTAGAGGGCAGTTATGTCTTTTGCATTTTCTTGGGCATATCAATACGTTATATTCTCCTAGTGTACCTTTGTCAGAAAACATTCACAGTGAAATAAAACTCCAGCCGCCGGTAGACGTAGCCAAAAAGTATCGGTGAACCACGTAAATCTGTGTGTATTTGTTATTTTCGCACTTGTTTTGTGATTATTGCGATTGATCGTTCATAACACTTGTATGGATTCTCTTTACTAGAAGAGCTTTTGGTGGCTTGATCAAGTCAACTAAAAGCTCGAATTCCAGCTTTATTTTGTATGAATGCTGTGGATAAAATCAATTGTAAATATTTGCTAGATTTAACTAGTTGATACATTGCTTAATGTTTATCCGTCCAATTTGTTGGAATATCTTAGTACAATGCAATGGAGATTGTGTTGGTCATCCTTGAGTGTTATTTATTTTGAATGTGACTTTTGTATGCGCATTCTCATCTTTCATTGTTCTAATTTATTTTATATAGGATAATCTTTTGTAATTCTCCTGCTTAAGATTTATAATGGAAATCATTTTTTTTTTCATTTCTGAATCGATTCATTAAATTGAAAATTAGTCTTCTCCTTCGTATGGTTTTGATTTTAGTAAAGCCATTCAATTCATTTAAAAACATTAAGACAGGAATGACATCACTTAAATGGATTTCAGAAACATTTGTCTTGATTAATAATATCTGTTAAAAAAATTGGGGCCTTTGTTATGAGATTCCAAGATATAGACAAATGTGTAACATTAATTTATTTGCATGCAGACATCTGAAGTGGTAACAAAGGTTGAGTTACACCTACTATGATCTAATTCTTAAAACGACAGAAAGCTTAGGAGAAGAGCCACTCATTCCTTGCTTTTCTTGGGTCATAATAAAGCTCAGTGCACTGACCTACACTTGTCAAATTTTTTCGCTCATTAATACAGAAAACGACTTATTAGAGAAGGCATAATCACCCTAACTCGCGAAGTCCACAAGTACAAGCAAAGCAAAAGGACGAGGCTACGCTTTTCTGTTGGCAAATGGCAAGACGTCTCACTCCACGATTGAAACAGTTACTAAAAACTCATTTCAACGCACCAACTTTGCCTCTTTTCTCCTTCACAACTTCTCATAAATCTCAATCCTATGCCTTTTTTCAGGTTTTCTTTCATCCAAACCCGAATCAAATTCCTACAGCAAGCAACCACCTACTACTAAAACTAATACAACAGCTTCAGCAGTCATCCACCACTTTTCCTTTTGTTCCAAGCGAAGTGGGGTCTTCCTTTTAACCTTACCAACATTTTTAATCACCAAATTCTTGCCATTCCCCTTTTGTCTTAAGCACTAATAACGTGGCGTTTTGGAGAGGGGTTAAAGCCACTGGGAAAGAAACACACAGTCCATATATGTTCCTCTCGTGACTTAAGTCTGTGAACATGCTATCGGATACTGTAAGTTGACACGATTGCCAATGCTTTTGGTTTCTTTATAAACATAGTATTCATAGTGTTATTACTTCATGAACTTAGTGTTCGTCGTATTATCCTCCTTTCTTTTCATTTTTATCAACGAATGGGAGTATGTTGGTGGTCTGTCCCAAAAGATCCCCTCCTTGCCTTCGTCCACAGCTTATGGCTTTGTTCTTTATTCTTTCCACCTCATACTTTTACTGTTCTAAGTGTTTTGTTTATCTCTAATTGCAGAGAATAAAGAAGATCAGTAAGCAGCAAAAGAGAGAAGAATTGGAACGAGAGGTATGGGAAATTTTCATATGTATGTATGTACAATATTGGCATGACACTAGTCTTTCTGCTTCACTTCCTTTAGTACCTGTACTGGTCCCTGTAGTATGGGAATTACAATTAATGCAGAATTTATGTCTATTATTTGCTTAAATATTGAAAACAAGGAATTAATCTACATCTGTACTTGTTTTTGGTACAAGTACAACATCAAACAATTAATGTGGGTTGTACATAGAAGCAGCTTAATATGCTAAAAACTCTAACCTTTAGAAAATGACGGCGGACGCAAATTGTAAAATAGCTATAACGAAATGCTTAGATTATGGCATCTTGAAATATATTTATCGAAAACTATCTTATTCATTTATTTGTCACTTGAGATATGTTCTATTTTAAGTCTTAAGAGCCTAAGAAACTATGTTAAAAATTTAAGAATGATCAGTTTTTTACTCGGATGAAATCTTAATTAATTTTGATTTCTTTTCTTGGTAGCTTACTGATCACACGATATAGTCATCATGAGAATCAATTTTACAGGTTTCTTTGCTTCAGAACATGTTGCAGCAAGAAGAAAAAGTGCATGAGATTTTGGAGCATATGCATAACAACAAGAAAGACGGAACCGGTATATCTATCCCAAGTTTTCTTCCTCCCAAGGTACTATATATGGTGTGAATAAGGTTCTTTTACTTTATTTCTCTTGGCGTTCTAGGAATCATGTGGGAAGCACGAGATTAAATCCTGAACTTATGATCAACCGGCTTCTTTCATGTGCTCTGCATGCTTACTCCCAATATGTTTTTCCCAGATAGAACTGTAATCAAAAGGTGTTTAATTCTTCAATTGCTTACATACCCTTGCAGGCAAAAGAGCTGTTGGCTGAATTAGCAGCGGTTGAGAGTGAGATAGCTAGATTAGAAGGCCAAATAAGTCAACTTAAACTTGGTTTGAGAATAGAACAAGATATCATCAAGGAAAAAAAGTCAATGCCATGGCAACGTGGTGGAACCATCAACAACCTTCAAGACCACTCCCCATATGTTGCTCATCCTAGCCCTTTAAACAGAAGAATGCAAGAACAGATGCCATTTGAGACTAATAAGGCTTTGCATTTCATAAGCAAAGCAATTAAAGGTGATTACAATCTTAGTGACTTCAGTGTACATGAGAAAATCGGATCCTCAAGGACATCTTTTGCTCAGAAACAAAACCATTACTACGAGGATGCTAAATTTCAAGACAGGATTCCAAGAAAGGGTCGATTTCTGAAGTCTCCATCACCTATGCGAGACCCTAGATTTCCCTCGCCCAAGGTACGTCGGCCTCCGGTGTCCCAGTTGTTTGATTCTACTTCAAGTTCAACTAGTTGCATGCAGGTGATTGTATGGGAATAGCAGCGTTGAACATAATTCCATAAGGGTTAAAAACCACTAGATTTTTTTTTCAGCCGAGAGAGCGGAATGTGGAAATGCCCTTTGAATTCTTACAGAAATCTACATCAGATCCAATTCTGTCAGAAGAAAATGTGCAGCAGTGGCCACCCAATAAGCTGTCAGAGAACATCATGAAGTGCTTGAACTTCATATATGTTAGATTACTGAGAACATCAAGAGCAACGGAGCTGGAAAAGTCAGGTCCAATTTCCAGGTATTTGCATTCTTCTATGATATCAAGAAGTTTCAGGGTTGAGACTCCCTTGCACTCGAAATCGTGCATTGCATCACTGAAGGAATCAAGACAACAGGACCCTTATGGAGTCTTCAATGTGGAAGAGTCCGTTCCAAGGGATATTGGTCCATACAAGAACTTGGTTATTTTCACATCAAGCTCAATGGATCCAAAGTACATTTCAAGTTCTAGTTCTATTCCATTGCTAAGAAGGTTAAGGTATATTTCCTTAAACTTCTTTATGTACTGTGCATATCAGCTCCAGTTCAATTCAAGAAGAACTTAGATATAGTCCCAAATTCAGTCGACGATGTACGAGTAGGCCTTATGAAGAATGCATCTTTACCTACGTCATTGAATTGATAGTAATAAATAGAATAAAAGTGGAACTTTCACTATCAGATAAAGTGTCATAATATGGTAGAGACACAAATTTGTTTGCTTATCCTTACAGGTTTGTGATCTCCTGCAGGGTGCTAATGAGTAATCTCCAAACTGTGGACTTGAAATTCCTGAGTTACCAACAGAAACTGGCCTTCTGGATCAACATGTACAATGCCTGTATCATGCATGTATTGCTTTTTATCAATATTTTATTCTTACCATGATACAACCATATATATCTGCTACTGCTCTGATATAGAAGCAAGCTAGACGGGTCACTATACTGAACTTTTGTTCTAGTCCTTATCTGTGTCATCTGTTTCCAACACATTTTCAGGGATTTCTCCAGTGCGGAGTACCCTCAACCCCAGAAAAATTATTTACTTTAATAAACAAGGTACGTTTTTCTTCACTGCTTAATTCTAGCCTAGTTTAGAAGATTAATCATGAATGCTATACAATCTCTGTTACCCACATAAAACTGAAATTTAATTTTATCATTCTCTTCTAGCAAACAACAATTAGAATTGTTAAACATTAAATAAGTATTACCCTCTTATCATAATTGTTGATGTCTCGAATGAATCTAGGCAACTCTCAACATTGGGGGAAGCACGCTTAACGCTTATGCAATCGAGCATTACATTTTGAGGAAACCTACATCTTCCAACAAGGCAAATTTACCGAGTGAATCTTGTTTGATTCCATTGTTCTATGTACAAGGGCCCTATACTTAGCGTTTAACAATTATAAACATACTCGTAAAAATGAAGTCATCGTTGATATACAGGTTCACGAAAAGAATGATAAGGACGATAAAGAAGCCTTCGTTCGCCAACTTTACGGTCTCGAGCTAATGAATCATAACGTCACATTCGCTCTCTGCTGTGGAACACGTTCTTCTCCTGCAGTAAGTTCCGGAGTCGAGTTCCAACTCTACATGCCAATGTCTAATAAGTTCAAACCTTTTGAGATGAAACTTCCAAAAAATTTCCACTTTCCAGTTCCTTAATGTGGATAAAAATATGCAGGTGAGAGTTTACACAGGTGATGGTGTGATGGCTGAGCTGGAGAAGTCAAAGCTAGAGTATCTGCAAGCTTCAATAGTAGTAACCGGAACAAAAAGAATAGCATTCCCAGACCTTCTGCTACGAAACCTGCTTGATTATGCCATGGACACAGACTCGTTAGTGGGGTGGGTTTGCCATCAGTTGCCTACATCTGGATCATTGAGAAAGTCCATTGTGGATTGCTTCAGAGGCCACAACAGTGGCAAAATACCCGCCATTACTGTTGACAAGATACCGTATGACTTCGAGTTCCAGTATCTGTTGGCAATACAAACTTGAAGAAGGAGCGACATTAAGTATTCCTGTGTTCTCTACAAAATATTAGATGGAGAAATATTCCGTTCTTGAATCACCTAAGTTATGGTAGATGCATGTTCATGACAAATAACACCAAAAGAGGCGACAAGGACCAAGACGATTGAAGAAAAACATTCCGACAGAATAATAAGAAGCAAAGAAAATTTTCCTTCCACACTTGTCTACAAATATAACTGAAAGAGTGAAGGCCATTAATTCTTTTGTTCACTATCATTGAAAGTTATATATTTTTCGATATGAAAACGGAATGAGCATTCATAACGTTGAAGCAAACTGTTGTCGAGAAAAACAAATGTACCAAGGCAACTTGTATTCTGATCCAAATTAAAAGACAATAAGATGTCTTGTAAGATAAAATCGCGCCGGCAGGTTCTACTTACAGCACAATTAGATGTTTACAGTGAAGGATATTTTTCACTTTTTCTTTAATTGCATTTTTTAGTTTTTAAATAACTTATCGGTTAATTTACGTAATTTGATCCAGATAAAGATAATAAAGTGACCCAATAAATGATATAAATTAATGGATCAAAATTCTTATGAAAAATAGTTCTCAATCAGTATGAACCGGATCAATATCGGGTCTGTGATAGGAAAACTTGATATGGAAGCTATATATAAAGGTTAAGGTCTTTTGCAATTGCTCATATCATTCGTAAGTATAAGGATTCTCTGACCCATTAAGAGAGCTTACATTTTGAGAAAACTGTAAAAGACGTTAACCGCATTCTGGTGAACAATTCCCGCGAAGACGGCGGTAGATTCGCACTTGTTTCGATTTCAAAAAGCTCGTTAGAAATTATGGAACTGAAATCAGGTATTTTTTTCGCATTTCTTCATTTATTGCCCTTTCACGTTTAATCTGGGATACATAACTAAGGTATCATTACGTGGTATCAGAGCGGTGACATGATCGAGTGATTAAAAACGAAGATTTTTTGGTTTTTTTCTTTATAAGTTTTTTGAAGAGTTAACTTCTGTTTCTCAATTTTTTGTTGATTTTTATTGCATAAAATTGGTATAAATGTGTTTAGCCTTGAAAACCGGTTGAAAAGAGTCCGAGAGAGCGAAAATTTGACCCGAAACTCACCAAAAATTGCCATTTTCCAGTGAGGGTGCGCCTCATCGTCGAGCGCCAAGTGAACAATGGCGCGACCGGCGCATCTGCCTTGTGTTACATGCACCAGACACATGAAGAAATAAAGAGCAAACAGGTGTTTGGTGCGTGCGTTGCACGCGCTAGCGTCGATAGGTGCGTCTGTGTGACACGCACTTGTGCTAGCGCGTGTCTGACACGAGCCACTCGAGCTAACGCGTCGGCTGTCATCAGCCATACATAATTGCTACAGTAAAAAAATGCACAAAAAAACCAAATTTCATATTCCTATAAAGGTGTCCCAGGATATTTTGAGTTAGTTTTTAGGCTCGGGAAGTTCATAAAGTAAAATTTTCCATTTGTCTAGATTTATTACATTAGTAATATATTAAAGTTTAACTCCAGAAAATGAATTAAGGAGCTCTGAATCTGATTTTGAGTAAATTTTCATGCTTCGGATATCACATAAGGGGGATACTTCAAGTTTTCGTATCTCAGGTCTCTTGCTCAGTATCCGGGATTGCATGATAGTCACTTGGAAAAGGGTTTTAAGACATTCTGAAGCCTTTTTGAGTGAAATTTCATGCAAATTAACTTCCATAAGGGAGATACATGAGGTTCTAGTGTCTCGGGTGGTAGGTTCAATGTTTGGTGATGCACAATATTCACTCTACTGAGATTTTTCCTTTACTAGAGTCTCAAATAAAGTTTTTAAAGAATGTCTTTAGCACGAGTATGTGACAATAAGACTGTGCATTTAGCTTTTTGCATTTATTGATGTTACATTGTCACATACCATATGCCCATAAAGAATGTAAGGATAACATAAAAATATATCCCTTGTGTTTATGGACTTTTTGAGTGTTGATGAGAATGTAGTTATCAAAGTGGCTTTCAAGTTAGTATTTTGAATTCTTCCACTTGCATGTTGGGTGATGTCTCTGATTTTATATTTAGTTATTCTACTCTAAGGCGTTGGCCTTACATAACATTTTGAGATGGAGGAAAGTTGTTGCTCAAGTGATCTATTCGCCTAAATGTGGTAGTGTCATGAGAGTTGATGGTTTGTACTCCTATCGCTTTTATGTAAAGGTCTAGTTACATATATTATGTATTCAGCTCATAGGTGTTTCATAATATGTGTGACCGGATTTTCATTAAAGATACTATTTAATGGCTTTGAGTATTGTTATTATCCTACATTTGTGTTGATTTAAACATTATTATTTTGCAGTCACCTTTTTGGTCAACAATATCAGTTTCATCATTGAAACCCTAACCGATTTCAATACGAAAAAGTGGGCAGAGGATGTATTGAATGCTATGGAGATAACTGAGGTTGATATGGCCATATGGATGGACAGCTCATCTCCACCTATATCCATGAGCTCGAGAGCTCACAAAGCAGCCTATGAAGCTTGGAATCGGTCTAACAGATTATGTTTTACGACCATTAAGAGATCCATACTTGACCGTCTGCTTAGTAGACTTCCGAACACAGACATAGCGAAGGAGTTTCTTAGTAATATTTCCCATAATTGCACGGTCTCACCTAACGTTGAGATATGTGTCTTGATGAAAAAATTATTCTTCATGAGGTATACAGGAGAAGGAGGAGTAATAGAATACATATCAATAATGATTCATCTTCATAGTAGATTGAAGATATTGAATATTCCTCTTTTTGATGTCTTCATAGTTTACCAGGCTCTGAATACACTCCCTTCAGAGTTTAGTAATCGGGTGATGACATATTATTCGCTGAATGAGGAATGGGATTTTAATGCTTTGATTGCCCATTACATTTTTAAGGAGGAGAAACTCAAGATTGCTACTACTATAGCCCTCGAAGCAACTAAAGGGAAGGCAAAGATGAAGCCCGCTAAGATCAAAGATAGAAAATCAAATTTTCTCCAGATGTTGACACTGGTCAATCTAGTATTGGTAAAGGTCCTAGGGACATAACGAAGCCAGCATTATGAGGCCTAGAAGGAAGGACTATGACTATCAAGTAACTCCTTGACTTTTCAATTTATGAATTTAATTTGCGATAGTCACATTAAGTTCTTGGTGGGTATATAATGGAGCATCTGTTCAACGTGCTTCCACATTACAGGGGTTCATATCCAGGATAAAGTCAAATAAAAAGAAGGAGAAACTGATGGTTCACAATAATGAAGAAGTAGAAGTACTATCTATAGGGAATATATGTACTGAACCTTGGTGCAAGGTTCATTTTGATTTTTACACAACATATTTTATATGTGATCTTTTTATCAATTTTGGACAAAGAAGGTTAAGGTTTTGTACTTAATACTTCTGTTGTTTAATGCAAAACATAATGATACAATTTTTTTGTCATATGGTTTATATAGAATGTATCTTATCTCGAATTAGATATATGTTTCTTCGTATCTTACCAAACAAGTCAAGAAGGAATAACCCTAATGAATGAAAAGTCATACATAAATCTACTTATATACTTAAATCTCAATCCCCGGCTCCCCCATTCCCGCTAAAATGCCAATGCTTTCATTTCATTAAACATTAAATGGTTCTGAACTATTCCCGCTAAAATGCCAATGCTTTCATTTCATAAAGCATGAAATGGTTCTGAACTCATCTAATGTCAGAACCATTAAGATGAGTTCAGAACCATTAAATGCTCACAAAATGTCAATGTCAAAGCTTTTGAAAAGCAAGAACATTTAAGGCTTCTTCGTCCATTCTTAATAAAATAACCATTAAATGCTTAGCCATTTCACCTTTTCTCTTCTTCTGTTTAAACAAAGCAAAAGTAAAAAAAATACAAAGAATGTTTAAAAGAGGACCAGAGAGCATACGGAGATCCGGCTCCACGAAGAGTCTAGAATGCTGCTCAAATTCCTGAATAGGACTCATTCTCACGCATTCAACAGTCACGACTACAGAAAGACATAGCTCCTCCAAGAAACAAGAGAACTCTTTTGCCAAATTTTTGGGTCTCTGGGGTTTCACAGCAATTGGACTGTCTACGCTGAGCTTTGACAACAAAAAAGGCAGCGGCTTGTCGAGCTGTGGAGCCGAGAAAGGGGTGAGTTTTTCAATTGCAAAATGATTCATAAAGCATCTAATGCTTTTGAACTTATTTAATGCTTACAGAATATCGATGTCAAAGGTTTTTAGAAGCAAGAAGCAACAGTTTAGTTTCAATAGAGTATTTAATACTTCTTTAAAGTAGAAATTATGGTTTTCTACTCAAATAATCCTAATGCCAACATTTAATGTTTCAGGAATAAAGTTTTGGTTTAATTGACGGTACACTCTCACCATGTTTTTAGAAGTTAGTTTGTATGGTTTGTCGGAAAATACTTGAATTTGCCAAAGTTTGGTTTCATAATGTCATCCGTGTTGATATCAACCAATTGAATCTTGAAAGTCGCTTAAAATATTAAACAGTATAGTTCTTATATTACTAAGTATTTTATTACTCTTCATTTTTGGTTTCTGTGCTAGGGATAATCTTGAACATGTATGAGTGGAAATAATCTTCTGGT
>JANZLX010000008.1:5134049-5145821 GCA_025531955.1 Erythroxylum orinocense | reverse complement strand
TTATATTATTAGTGAATTCAACTATTTGTTAAGATATGAGAATGTAATTCAAGTATTTAGTTATTTTGTGTAATTTTAGAACTAAACAAAACTTCGTGTAATTCGGGCCGGGTAAGTTCGAGTAATGAAATTTCGGATTCGGGCCGGGTAAGATAGAAAAATTTTCAGGTAATTCAGGTCGGGCTCGAACAGTAAAAATTGGGTTCGAATTACCCGAATGCTCGCCCTTATATACATGCATTCATTGACATTTTTCAGGTATAACTAGATTGAGTTGTGATTATTGGAATTTTTTTAGAATTTGAATTTTATTTGTATTGGAAATATTATTGATTAGTGAAATTGTGATATTTTTTAATTTTGGAGAATTTTGGTGATTTTCAAAAATTATGAATTTTTATGAAAAATAGGAAAAAGGAATCAAAGTTATTTGAAGATAGTTGGATTATAAAGATCGGAGTTAATAGATTAGTTCAAAAGAAACTAAGTAAGAACTTAGACCTCAGGAAAGTGGCAAATGTCACTGATTTAGAAAGTTGCTTTTATAACCTTGCAGAAGTAAGTTATAGTTATCTGAGAGTTAAAAAGGGTTGAGTAAAATGTCATAAGTGTTATGTCCAGCCACCTTCTTCGAACTTCCTTTCAACACACAAAGTTTTTCATTAAAATCCTTCTGAGAGATTTCTTTGCTTTTCCTTTTCCTAAACAAATCCCACCTTGCTATTTGTCTGTTCTGCTTAAGAAAGAACTGAAGCTAGTCAGTTTTTACAGTGGAATGCGTGATTTTGTTTAGAGTTTAAGGCTTAAAGATTTTGGAGTTTTCAACAAGTAAGTATTAAGAAAATCTTTTAGAATTATAGATTTATGAAATAAATTTGATGAATTCACTGTCATCTGCATGAACATGGGGTTTACGTGTATATATTCATGAGCATTGTGTTAATGGGATGAAAATATGGATATAATGTTATTTTATTTTTGATGATTATTAATGATCAGGTGATGTGGAAATAATTTTTGGAGTTTAAAATAGCAATAAAATGGTGTATAAGGTGAGTGTAGGAAATGAAAGTATAAAAAGGTGATATGCTTTGTTTCTTCACTGTGCACATATGTTTATATGTATGTGCATACGTGAGTTGATGAAAGATCAAGAAAATGGTCTTTCAGTTGAAGAATAGTTGTAAAATGATGGTCCGAGATGAGAATGAATGTTTAAATGGAAGTTGAGAGAAAACATGGAGATTGAGAATGAAAGTTGGAAATGCAGAAAGTTCACAGAGCATGAATAGGTTGAATATAAATTTTTGACTTTTGATGATTTTTGATTTAAACTTGTATACTTTGGAGTAGTATAAATTTATGGTAAATGAGTTTAATGAAATGGAGTAGAAAAACTAGAAATAAAATTTTAAGTGTTGGATTTGAAAGGTGGAAGTCATCTGGAAAATTTATGGGAAGGAATAATAAGAGAGTTGAATTTTTGATATGAACTTCGGTGAATTTACTGTATTGATATAGGTCGATTTTGATAAAATAGTCTTCATAAAAGTTATAGATATTTATTTTATCTTTCCACTGATATAAAGTTTGTAAATTGTGGAGTTCCGGATCAAAAGTTATAGAGTTTAGAAGTTAAAATGTTGGTGAAGAAGAAGAACTGCAAAAACACCGTCGTGCTTTCGACTTTTAAGATTTTAGGCCAAATGCACCGTTGTGCATAAGCACGATGGTGACATTGAGGATTAGTAAGAAAGCCCCGTCATGCATAAGCACGACACTGACTTTGAAGATTGAAGATGGATTTGCACCCTCGTGCTTTTGGGATTTTCCCTTTTTTTTGAACAACCTTCCTTCTTTTGACCATAACTTCTTGACCTCCAAATAACTTGATTCTTAAATCATTGGATTCGTAATACATTGTTATATCTCTCCACAAAAATGTGTAACATTTTGAATTGATTTGAGAAAGATTTATTGAACGAAAGTGAGAGAATCTGTTGGAATGGTATGAACTAGTGTTGTTTTACTGAACGTACTTTGGTGTTTTGATTATATCTGAATCTATAGGATTCCAAATGAGACAATTTTTAATTTGGAGTAAACTAGAGTAATAGAGTTACAAACCATATGAAAAAATTAAATTTTGATTCAGTCTCTAAGATGTTCAATTTCTGGGTGGAAGTTGTACATAGTAAACTGTTTTTGAATAAGAACAATCCGAAAATTTTTTAGGTATATATTTCAAATTACTGAACTCAATTGAGTGATTTTGGTGTCAATAGAAACTTAAGACATTGGAGTACAACTTTCAAGAAGGAAGTGTTGCCTAATTTTTCCATTTACCTTATCAGATTTAGTATGCAAAGTTGACCCGTATGTGTATTAGAAGAAAAAAATCTGAAGTGGTCAATGAAGTTATGAAATGGTTTTGACACTGGTTTATTATGGTCCAAATTACAAATACACATGGTATTAATGAGGGCTTTGATATCTAAATGATTTGTTCATAAGGATCTCGATAAAATATCCGGGAATTGTCATTGAACATGCATTGTGTATATTTTATAAGTACATGTGCATTAAGGAATACTTTTACAATTGTGCAAAAGTGTGATATTTGTAAATGTATTTTGTATGATATAGAGGAACTCATTAGATGCCATCCGGACATTGTCGGACCATCCAGGCAATAGCATTTTGCAGCGTACTGTGAGTCAACCTAGATGATTTCCTAAGATTGATTTGTTTTGAATTGATTTAATTTGTTTGAACTTCCAATATTATTGAACTGTTTGCAAATTGTTTTTGAATTCCGGACTTGAAGTCCTAGGAGTTTATTAGACGGGCATGTTTTGGAAGTATTTTGATTTGATATGAAATCCTAAATGACTTTGATTTTTAACGAAAGTTGAATGTCAGACTTAGGTCTGATGAATGTGAAAACTTTGTATGAGCATTTGTATAAGATTGTGATATATGACATATTCAATATTTGATGCATTTCATAAAATGCATGCTCAGATAAAGGCGTTGTGACTTGAAAAGCCAGTTTGAAGCGCTTCCACGTAGACCTTTGCTCCGTGATTTCTGATTCTACACGTAGAGTTATACTCTGTGATTTTGTTTTGACTGAGCCGTATAGGCAAGCATTTGTAAATGTTTGTGATAAACATTCGATCACAATAATAAGAACGAATGTGAGTCTCATGCATATAGCATTCATATAAGACTAAAATTCATGAATGATTTGTAAAGCTATATTGAGTGACCTTATGTTATGCCATATTGTGTGAGTTATGATGTTCATAATGAATATCTTTGGTATATGTGACATGTGTTTGACATCCGCTCATTGAGTTCGCAAAACTCATAAAAATTACAACGTGACTTTTCATGTACGAGACAGGATACCTAGTTCCGTAGTCAGGACTTATGGAATCTTTTGGACATAAAAATGACTAAGAGGTTTGTCAGCTGACACCAGAAGTACTATAGCATTTATTTTATAGTTTTGTTAGAACTTATATGAGGTTTTGTGAATATTTATATGATGGAAATCGTGTAAGAATTATGAAGGAATACAATCAATGGTTTTAAAATTTAGTGACTTTTGAGTAAGTTAGATGATGCCATGTGTAAGCTAGATTTGTTTTTGCTCCAACATACCATTATCATAGGTTATGTTCCTGAAAGTTTTGGTATGTGCCTTATGGTAGTGGGATGTTGCACTTATTCTAGTAATCACCCATATATTAGTTTAAATATCTTCATACTTTAATTCGTGAGAACAATTACTTTCGGCATAACAAAGAAATATAATATATGTTAATTTTACCGTTTCAACAATATCACATCTTGATGAAACTACAACTAGAAATATTTAAATTTAATATATAAATACAAATTAAATCTTACAATTATGATCTTATCATAATTTCAATTACATATTAATTATTTCAGTGATTTTATCTTTAGTATTAAAACATCAAATTAAGTAATTAATACATAAAAATAAAGAATATCTTTATTAATAATTTTGTTACCATACTACAACCAAAGTGATTGGTTATAGGACATAAACCAATATTTATACCATACAATTTATCTAAATTTCCTATCGATTAAAATTTTTGATTGTAGAGACATAGTCGCTTTACAAATTATAAATTGTTTTTTTTTGGACTATTCCACCAATTTCATTATAAATTGTTTTTTTGACTATTCCACCAATTTCCCTTTTGGTGGCTGAAGTACATGCGATCGTCTCCGTACCAACGACCAAACTACATGTGGACCTGTTAAATACCTAGTAAACAATTTCCATTAGGAGCAATATTGCATAAAGCGGGCGTCCATACACGAACCACTTTGAGTTCTTGTCAATTCCATCATTTCGAAAGATCTTCGTGGAAGATCAGACCAAAGCCAGGAACAAAGTCTCGTGTTTTTATTGAAATTCTGCTTGACTTGGGACACTCTTATAATCGCCTCTCTGACACATCATAATTCAAGAACAATGATCAGCAGATACATGCCGGTCATGTGTGAATTAATTGTTGGCATATTCTAAATAAAAGACGTCATTCAAAATACCACAAGGACTTGTTATTCATGTTTTTATTTATTTATTTATATTCCACGCTGTATGAAGTTCTTCGCCAGTTTGGGGCACGAGAGTGCCGGACAAATTTGACCGGCTGTGTCAATCTTGTTTTACAAATCAGCCCTGAAGCTACGGTGTTCTTGTTCTTGTAAATTTGAATCAGCCCCTTTTGCTTGCTGTTAGAAATGTTAATTACATGCATCTATTGAACTATATCTCATCAAAACTTTCAATTTTAGGAAGCAAGGCATTTCAGAAACTAATCCAATCTATTACATAGTGTATAAGCTAACGTTCCATCGACTTTACCGCAGAGTGACATATGCACGTGTTCTTGAACTTGACAGGCCGCATCATTAGATATGAAATAAAGGATACTTTAGTATTGAAGACTGGGTCTTGTTTAACGATTAGTCGGTAACTCATATTTTAATGGCGATGGCTGGCGAACATTCCCCTCCCTAAACACCAACTCCCACCCCATTAATTTGCAAAAACAAAACGTATGAGTATTTCCAGTCAACTCTTGATTCTTAATTTACAGTGTCCTATTGGTCGTACGTCTAATGTGAATGTTCCTCTATAGATGCTAATTGAGAAAAAAAGAAGAAGATAATATGTCCTAATTTAAGTTGTGAAATTAGTTTGTACTCAATATTAATTATAAGTACCAATAAAATTAATTTTTAAAATTTTAATTACTATTTTATCAAATAATTTATTTAAATACGTAGTTTACAATTTATTAGCTATACTTGACAAAACGATTTATTTATTACTCATTTAAAAATTAGTGATTGTAGATTTTATTTATTTAAGAAATATAAATTTAAAATATTTTATTAAGTTAAAAATTTTCTCCATTTTTAGTTATTTTCATAAATTTAGCTAGAATTAACAAAACGAGAAAATTAACTTATGTTATTAACTTTAATTTTGTTAGATAGCATGGTCTTTTAACATATTATCAGCATTACAATTATCAACCCACTGAACAATGGGATTGACTTTTAGTTTAGCTTTCCATGTTTGTCAAGATTTTAAACGAATCAATGATCAACTATATGTAAATCATCCACATAGGTCAACTGGCTTGTTTTTTTTTTCAAAGCCGTGTCAGAATTCTTATTAATTTCTAAGGCATACACATCAAAGTACATATGCATGATTTAAGGTTAACTGACAGGAGTTTTCGTCAGACCCCTCTACTCCCTAGTCCTTACGCAGGATCAAAGTTTTCAAATAAAAAGAATAGCTCATGATCATCAAAGAAAACAAAAAAAGACACGCCTCTTTTTTACTTGTCCAATACGCCTTTTGTTTTCATATATTCTGCACAGTGATAATGCCTCCATCATTATATAAGCGACCTCCTAGTTGGCGTTGGCGAAACATTCGTATCATTAAACCTTTAAGAATGATGGACTTCAACCAAGCATTTCGCCAACTCTTTCTTTTCAGTTTCTTCATTGTCCTCCTCACCAATACCCTCCCAACAACGTCTCAAGAAGTTGGTAAGCTCGTATGGATTCGATTGGAGAAAAAAAAAAACGATCCATTGTTATTCTTTTCTTGCGTTACTCATTTTGATCTATACTCTTACCTTCTTCCTTTTTTACCTTGTATCTTGGTATGATGGTATGCAGATGATGAGACAGAATTTAACTATGATCTTGATGGCGAGAAGGGACCAGCGAAATGGGGAGAGATTCACCATGAATGGAGTGCTTGCAGCAACGGATCTATGCAGTCTCCGATTGACCTCTTGAATCAGAGAGTTCAAATAGTTTCCCACCTAGGGAGGCTTAATAGAAGCTACAAACCCTCCAATGCAACCCTCAGGAATAGGGGACACGATATGATGGTAAGCAAGAAACTAGTGCAGGACTATATTAATTAAGAAGATCAACGTAATTGTCAGTCCAATTAATTAAACATCACAAGACAAGCAATAAACCTACTCCACCTACTACCACTTTTTTATTGAATTTGGCTGTCTATGGTGATTCAAATTTCATTGGTTAAAAGAAACTGTTGCACTTAGACCTACATTAAACTATAGAAGATGTTCTTTGATCGTAGTTTTGGAATTAATCATGTATAATTTTTAAATGTTCGGGTAAAACTAACTTTGGATTCATGTCTATGTAGTTGAAATGGGAAGGTGATGCAGGACGGATCGACATAAATGGTACTGATTATGCACTCAAACAGTGTCATTGGCACTCACCTTCAGAACACACTATCAATGGCAGGAGGTGCTCTTATTGTTCTTCAACTCTATTTTCTCTGTGCAATAGTAAATAAATAACAGCCAGGAGCTCTATAACATGCATAAATCCGTCACCTGCAAATTGTACACAGGTTTGATTTAGAGGCGCATATGGTTCATGAGAGCTCGGAAGGAAAGGTTGCCGTGGTTGGGATAATGTATAAGATAGGAAGACCAGATTCTTTCTTGTCATCTGTAAACATAAACTTCCTCAAACTCTCTATAGATTTATCAGTCACCCTCCCTCTTCACTGATTTAACGTGCTTGTTCTATTATGGATTACCAGATTATGGATCGTTTGCAAGAAATAGATGGCACAGAAGAAAAAGAGACCATAGCGGGTATTATTGACCCAAGGCAAATCAAAATCGGGAGCAGAAAGTACTATAGATACATTGGTTCTCTCACCGTTCCTCCTTGCACTGAAAATGTCGTGTGGACAATTGTTAGAAAGGTTTGCTTTTCCTCAACAGGCAATCCATAGATTATAGTTCTCAACATGCAATCCCTAAGATTCTTCTTGTAATGTGCAAAATTTGTTTTAACTCCTTTGATCAGGTGAGGACAGTTACGAGACAACAAGTGAGACTGCTTCGTGTGGCAGTTCATGATGTAAGTGATCGATATTATATATCATTTGCTTTAAGAGATCTATTTAATAATACAAGAGACTGCTGAAATATCTACTTGTGCTTTTATGATGAACAGCTATAAGCCTATAAGTATTTCTAATCTTATTCTTAATTTTTATCTATAATGCTTTAGAATATGTTCTGTCAACTACTTATTATCCTTGACACGTTACCATTACCTTTGTTGAATTTAGATCTTTTAATCAACCATACAATTCTGACAAATTTGAAGATTATTGTTCAAGCTTTGAAAATACAAAATTACTGTAATTGAATAGAGTTTTTAGACAAAAATAAACGTGGATTTTCTGTTGATTTATAAGTTTTCTCCAATTATTTTTTGAAGACATCTCTTAAATTTAAAGAAAATTTGCATGTTTGAAATGTCATAATTTCCTATTATTCTCTACTCATAATAGAATTTATTTTTTGAAAAAATTTATATGTAGATAAAATAAATGGCTCTACAATATTTAGGGTACATTTGGAAATTAGGAATGAAAACGTAAAAATGGGTATATAATATATTCCTTAATTTTTTTTGTTTGGTTGTTAGTAATAGATAAGATCATGGTTGAAAATGAATTTTAAATAATTCTCAATTTTTACTCTCAAGATAAATATGGGAATAACCTAGAGTCAGATATTAAGAATAACAGAAAAATAATCGTAGACAAAGATAACTTTGTTTTCTTTTTCTTTGTATTTCGTCCAAACTAAACTCTTTGTTTGAGAATTTAAGATTATTTTATTTATTTAGACAAGACATGATTTTGAATAATTCTTATTAGGATATTATTATCAACATTACACATTACTTTATTTAATAATTATTTTATTTTATTTCAATGATTTTGTATCATAAAATAAGTTCATTGTGAATTTTTAAAATTGTATTCTTATAAGAAAAGTATGCAGTATAAACTGACTAACCTGAGCATGTCAATTTAGGCTTTTATGTCCTTAGTTTTCAACTTCAAGCTTCTTAATTTTCAACTTCAAGCTTCTTCATTCCTAAACGGCGCATTTATCTTGACTTTATTACTTATTATAGTTAATTATTTACAGGAATCAGATTCAAATGCAAGACCCACACAAGCAATAAATGGACGTCCAGTGGAGCTTTACAGACCACCAGATGAAGAAGACAATTAGAATTAACTTATGATTCCTTCTGCTTCGAGATTAAAATTTTAAATTTCATTAGTTGTTTACCGTGTATCTGATTTTCATTAGTTGGTTTGTCAATTTTTCAATTATAGTTTGAATTTTAAAAAGTAGCAATAAAATGTTCGAGCTTTCAATTTTTTTTAGGTCTACCCCGACGTTAGTTCCACAAACACATTAATTACAAAAAAAAACCTTAAATTATGCTAATTTTTCAATTATAGTTTGAACTTTAAAAAGTAGCAATAAAATGTTCGAACTTTCAATTTTTTCAATTCTAGCTCGACGTTAATTCCATTGTTATTTTTGCTGACGTGACTATGCCACGTGTACAGAAACCCTCACTAATCAGACATATCACCATAATTAGCATAAGTTAATTAAATATTTGAAACGACGTCGTTTTAATCATTTATTAGCTCTCATTTACACCTATAACAGGTCTTTTCAAACATCTCTCAGCTCTCATTTACACTCAAAACAGGTTGCTTCAAACGTCTCTCAGCTCTCATTTGCACCCAAAATAGGAGCCTTCCAACTGCGAGATCTCTCCACAACAATACCAGCCATGATCAGTTGGAACATCTTTCAATTAAATCATGAAAGGAGCAGAAGGTAGCAGACGCTTTTGTTCCTGACTTTTACAAATGTCACTGCTTATCTCTAACTTTTGTCATTTAGAGGGCCTAAATCAAAGTGGCCATTCAAGTCAAGCAATTAGGTCTCTTTCTTTTACTTGTGAAAACTAGTCTGTTGCTAATTAAACCACTCCAGATGCAAGAAAAAGATTATTTAGAAAGCAAAAAATGGTTAGACAATTTATCACTTCTACGAATCCATCAATGCTTGCTCACTCCAGACGCAAGAAAAAGACTATTTGGAAAGCAAGAAATGGTTAGATAATCTATCACTTCTACGAATCCATCAATGCTTGCTCACTCTAGATGCAAGAAAAATACTATTTGGAAAGCAGGAAATGGTTAAACAATCTATCACTTCTACAAATCCATCAATGCTTGCTCAGGAAATAAGTAAACTTGAACAACAACAAAGACAATTGGGCGAGGAAGCAAATCGAGCACTAGAAGTACTTCATAATGAGGTTGCTTCTTACAGATTGGGCAGCCAAACAACTATTGAAACTGTTGCAAAGATATTGTCTAAGACTATGGAATTGCAAGTACTTAGCACTGTTCGTGAAGAAGTTATGAATAGAGAAAAAGTTATCCTAAAGGACCAAATTAGTCGACTAAACTCTCATGAAAGCACCATTGCGTCTCTAGAAAGGAAGCTTAACACTATCCAGAAATCCATAGTCTTGCTAGGGTTTTGGGTGCAAGTGAGAGTTGAGAGAGATGATTGAAATGACATCGTTTCAATCATCTAATTAACTTATGCTAATTACACTTATTTGTTTGATTAATGAAGGTCTCTGTACACGTGCCACTGTCACGTCAGCAAAGATAATGGTAGAATTAACGTCAGGTTAGAATCGAAAAAATTGAAAGATTGAGCATTTTATTGCTACTTTTTAAAGTTGGAGTTATGTATACATATATATATATGTATATAATATAATTGAAAAATTGACGAAAGTTTAGGTTTTTTTTTAATTAACCCATATATATTATTATATATATGTATTGTAACAATGAATTATAGCAAAGAATTATCGAAAAATGATAAGGACATAAAATAAATTAGAGGATTATAACAATTATTATCTATTAAACTTCAACTCATTTGAACAGTTATTCTTACTTTTTAATATTTGATAATACTAAATAATAGTTCTAGTCACATAAAATGTACATTATATTTCATTATATTTGTTTTTTATTTTTAGAATAATTATTATGATGTGGAGTGCTAACTTTACTTTAAATTGACTCCTATCTATATTGCCACCCATAGTTACAAGGTTGAGTCAAGTTGTCACCGTGTCACACAGCTATAAAAAATATCTTTCACGTTTGTTGTTTTTAATTCTTAGTCCACCCTAGTAGTTTCGTGTCCATGGTAATTGGGAAGGTTTGAGAATAAAGATGAGGCAGGATCCATTGACATTGAATGCTCTAAAGCATAACTAGGGTTTGTGCAATATGGCTTAGATAGCAACTTAAAAAATTTGTTTGAACAGCTGATGGCAATGTCTGGTCATGCCATTCTTCCAATGACTTTGAGAATATCATCTACACATGGCCTGTGCTGAGGATCATCCTCCACACAAACCTTTGCTAAAATTGTTGAACACAATGCCCTGCAAGGGGATATTCCTCCTTCAGACTTGGATCCATGAAGCTTTTCAACTGCTCGAAACAAACACCTTTAGAATTTCCCCCTCCCAGAAATGCAATAGCCTTTTTAAACGTTTCTCCATCATTGTCATCTCTTCCTGAGATCAGCTCAAACAACACAACTCCAAATGCCAAAATGTCATCTTTTCAAAAACGGATCTGTTGAACAAGTATTCTGGTGTCATCCTTCCATTGGAATTCCCCGAGGATTCATGCCTTTTGAACATCCAGTGGCAGGGTCAATTCTTGTATTTGTCAGCTTAGCCCTCTAATCTGGTGTCACAAATATGTTTCTACTATTGACACCCAGATGAGAATATGGAGGGACAATGCAATAGCGAAGATAATGCAGACCAGTAGCCACATCGACTGCTATTCTAGTTCTCCTTTTCCATCCGAGTGAACAACTCATATTTGTTAAGCAGTCCCTTAAGCAGCCATTGATGGGCAGCTCAAACAATAGGTAATGTAACATCCCACCCCCTATTGGAAGGGTAAAATAGTAAAATTGGCATATGATGAGATAGATCGGAAGGACATAGGACTATCCATGCATACTGGTACTAGTAACCAGTGAAATCTGTGCACATGAAATTACTGTTCATGCATTCATGATCATTCCCGGTAATTGGGCCTAAGACAATTTTATTGGGATTCATATGGTAAATGGGTTTGAAAAATTTTTCTGAGTGCGCCATAAATTGTTTTCTATTTTAAGGAATTTTTAGGAATTTTTCTGGATTTTTCCGGAGAAAATTCCCGGACCGGAAAAATCGCCAATTGGCGAACCGGTCGAT
>JANZLX010000008.1:5123075-5133949 GCA_025531955.1 Erythroxylum orinocense | reverse complement strand
TACTTCTTCTCCATCCCATGCATGGTTATCATCAAGGTAAGAAGGTAGAAGGTTTAAGTGTGTAAACATGAAAGGAATCATTCAAGGTTGGAAGAAAATAGCAACAAAATCGATGGAGAGACCAAAGAAGAAGATGGAGATTTCGGTTGGTGAAGGACTAAACTCATTGTTTTTGTTTTTCATCCTTTCCCTTTAGGAGAGCCGTGTATATATGAACAAGAACAAGTAGGCAAGGAATTGAAGATGCATCGTGCATGATGCAAACAAAGACAAAAGCATTTAAGACTTGGAGGACACTTGGCAATTTAGAAGAAAAAGACAAAATATTGAATAAGACAAAATACCATTCAAATCTTTGATAAAAATAATCCAAATAAGAATCAATTTCCAATCCATTTTCAAGGGTCCCAATTTCGACCCTAACACAAAGTATCCAATAATCCAGTACCAATTGACAGTAAATTTTTGGTACCGAAAACCGGTCGGTTTGTCACTTGGCATTTTTTCGGTCCGGACATTTTTCCCGAAAAATTCCAGAAAAAATCCTAAAATTTCCATAAAATATAAAACACACAAAAACTCACTCCAATAATTTTTTCAAACACAATTTCCTCATGATTCACAATAAAATTCCATTTAGACCCAATACCGGGAAATAATCATAAATGCATGTACAGTTAGTTTTCATGTGCAAAATTTTACTGTTCACAAATACCACTATACATGAACAATCCTAATTAATCCCACTCACTCTCATCTTTGCGAAATTACGATTTTACCCTTCCCGTCGGGGGTGAGATGTTACAACTTCACTGTCCTACTGACATTCACTAAACGACTATCAAAAGAATTCTTCGTTATCTTCGCTCCACATCAACTTCCGCTATCCATTTAACCTGACAAACCTCTCTCTCTATTCAAGCCTATTGTGATGCGGATTGGGCAGGGTGTCTTGATAATTGTCGATCCATATTTGGTTATTGTATATTTCTGGGCCCAACCCTTATCTCTTAGAGTGTAAAGAAACAACCTACTGTTGCCAGATCTAGCACTGAAGCAGAATGTCGCAGTATAGCTAATGCTGCTATTGAAATATGTTGGATTACATTTCTTCTTGGTGAAATTGGTTTCTCTCACACCACACCCGCTCTTTGGTGTGATAATCTGGGTGCAACTTTTCTTACTACCAATCTCATCACTCACACTTGTACAAAACATATCGAGATTAATATTCGTTTTGTCAGTGCTTTGATTACCAGCTTACTATTCAACATCTATTTTCCTGTGATCAAATCGTAGATATAATGGCCAAGGCTTTATCTTCCTATATCTTTTACAATTTTCGTGACAAGCTCATTGTGAGAACTCAACGTGCGCTTGAGAGGGGTTAATAAACATGTGAAGATCTTCTACAATCTCACCAAAATTATTATGATTTGTATTATCTTATATTTCAATTTATCTTCCGCATCTCATTTGAATTTATTTGTATCTTATCTTATCTCAACAACTTAGATATCATAAACTTGTATAAATACAGTGTGAAGTGTAAAGCCATTCAATGAGATATAAGAAAAACAGTTCAATCATACATCAATTTCTGCTTCCTTTATATTCTATCACTTTTAAAGTGGAGTAACTTTAATTCTCTTCCTTTTCTAAAGAATTCTGAAATTTGTAAAGGTTATTTTTCAAATATATATTAAATAGTGGATTAAAAATTTAATAAATCAACTATCTCAAGTTAAACAAACACTCAATATAGAGATTTTAATACAATACGTATTTATAACTCTTTAATTTTTTTTATTATTGGAGACTTTAGTTTATATTTTTACTGTGTAAAATATATTTATTAAATTAATTATTTAATGGATTAATTATTTCAAATTATCTGAACTCATCTATAGAATTTTTAACACAATATGTATCTTATAACTCTTCAATAAAAAATTGAATAATTAGTAATTGGATTTAAAATATTTATTATAAATTTTATTTGTAGAAAATAAAATAATATCTTAAATTTACATTTTATTTAATCCTATAAGACCAATGAATGCATTGTTAAATTTTAAATCTACAAAAAATTTCCTATATTTCCTATAAACAGTCTATCATATTATGATTTAACAAGATATATGACTAAAAAATTCTAGTCAATTTTTTTATTTTCTTCAAATTTATGATTTAATTTATCAAAATTTGATTGAATTAATTTCATATTTTTAAAAAAGTTCCTTTTAAAGATTATTTAACTTCCGAACCCCAATTTAATTTAATTTTATAAATTTAAATTTAGATTTAATTCAATTCAATTTATTGTCACTAATATACATACACATATCATAAATTTAAATTTATGAAACATTAGGATATATATAAATAAATAAATAATAATTTTATTATAAAATTCTCTAATTTTAAATAAAATTATTAATTAAAATCATCATGAAACATTAGGATATACTTATTATATAGGACTTAATATTATAGGAATCTAATTTAACTATAATGAAACTTTAACATATAATACAGTGTTGCCATAGTAATAATAATAATAAATAATACATAGTAGCAGGCGATATGGTCACTTGCCTTCTAATTTTTGGTTTGCTTTCCCGTTCTCTGCATTGGTCGCATATTCCAGGCAACCTGTTCTCTTTGTCCTTCTGTTTCCAAGTCTGGAGATCAGATTTAGGGATTTCTGATTCTTCGTCGTTGAGGTGCTTTATATTTAGTTTAGTATCATAACTTGAGCATTTTCAATTAATTTCATCGAAACTCAACATTTTGGTTTTTTTAAGAAAGGAATCTTGCTAGTGGATCTCCTTCAACGTCTTGTTTCCTTCGATATGTTCGCTTAACATAGTAGTTGTTATTTTGAACTTAGGGTTTGCTTTTTGTATGGCCTGTTAGGGTTTATTTTATTGGGCGCAATTTAATGGGGCGGAACGTTAGCATTGTATTGTTATTGGTCCTGTGTCACAGGATAGTCAGGTGTCATCAGCTTGGATTTATCCGACATGAATGTTCGTTGTATAATGCTTTTCAATACATATTTACAGTTGTTGCTGGGTAGCTGATTGTGTGTTTGGGGTTTATGCAGTTACAATGTTATTTGAGAGCGTTTCTGTTTGATGCATGAAATCATTTAATGGGAAAGAAAAACAGTCAAAGGTAGAAATCTGATCATATCTTTTTGTCAGGAATTAGCTTATGAAAATTTAGCAACTGGTGTGAGTTTAATTTTGCTGAATCTTTGCAGTTCTCAGGCAATGACAAATGACACTAAATCCAGTCGTAAAGCTAAGGATGTTAAGATCAATAATACAGAAGATAGAAATGTTGCTGACAAACTATCCACAAGTTCAGGTGCCACGTCATCTGATGCATTGGGTCTGAGAAGGTCTACTAGGGAAACATCATCAAAAATAAATAAGACTCCAAGCCCCCCAAGTACTAGAAAATCTGGGAGACTTGAGAAAAAGTCTCCACCAGTTACTCCTGTTATAAGAAAATCTGAGAGAGTTGAGAAGCAGACTGCACCTAGTCCTTTGAGGAGGTCTGAAAGGGGACTGAAACAATCCTCGTCCAGTTCTGGGTCAAAGGAACTTGACATGAACACGACATCGTTGCTTATGAAGAAAAATGTGAAAAGGGAAAGACCAGTGACACATGAATCTAGAGACATGCACAGTATTGAGAAACAGGAAAAGAAGAGAATGGATGCTCGTGCTTATAGGAAATTGTTTAAGCAGAAAGCAATGAAAGATGATGTGGCAGGTAACCTGCTAATTTTGTCCTTTTCCTGTCTATATAGCAATTTGTTTTGAATTTTTTCTTGAGCAGGGATTTCTTTATCTGAGGATTATTGATTTCTCAAGCTTGAGGTATCAAAAACATGAAAGCAACATTCTATACAATTGGAGTTTTTGGCATTCTTGCCTGATAGAATTATTATCAAAGTCCTTTTGTAAAGAAAAGTGGTTATTGTGAATTTTTTTACAGGTTCTTGCTTAATATTGTAGGTTATCCTAGTAAGCAGAGGAGGAGTGATAATTTTGTTGTGAGGTCTAGCACCAAAAATGGAGATGATGCTTCCAAAAATGGTGGTGAGAAGCTGGACGAGTTTAGAGGAGAGAGCATTGGGAAAAGTTTTGAAGGAACGGCGGAAGGGTCTGATTCTATTGTAAGGAAAGCAGAGAAAGAGACATTTGAAAATCATGTTGAGATTGAATCTTCTTATATGGAGCAGAAGGATCAAATTGTAGAGTCCAAACAGGAAAATGATTCTGCTGAGATGGCAGAGGAAAATTTACACGGAGAGTTGGTAGATTCTACTCTCAATGAAGGCACACCTAACTATCTTACAGAGTCACAGAGTGATCATGAAGCAAGAACTTGCAAAAGGCAAAGGACTTCTGATACTGCCATTGTGATATTAGAAGAAACAGTTAATGATGTAATTGTATCTTCTTCACATGAGCGCAGAGGAAACAATCTTGAGCAGAGTTGTGCTGCATGTTCTAAGAAACAAAGGTACAGGCAACATATATTCATGTCTTCTCTTTCTCGCTTCCCTCTTTTTTGCAGCCTACCTGTGATTAATAGTTGGCATCTTCAAGATGCAAATTTATGTAGTAGTAATCTTATTTACGTGAAGATGTTGTCAAAATGCTTTCCGTTGTCATCATTTATGCTTAGAATTATAAGTCATAAACATAGAATAATGTCAACATTTATGCTTTTAATAGATGTTTACTTTCAATATTTATTGTTTATGCATATGACAAATGGATGTTCATGGACCTCATCTTTTCTTCGGTTTGTTGAGGTGCTTTTCTAGTTTGGGGTTGGGGATACAAATAAGTATAGTGGATTATTGGAGAGAGATTAGAAAGGTGAAAGGATGATGGTGATAATGAGACAACAAAAAGTTCGGAAAAAAGCTATATGAATAGTGAGGAGAGATGAGACAGCCAGCCTTAAAATTCAAGGGCGATCCAATTAAGTCCAGTTTCCCTTTAATATAGGTCTTGGTTTACATTTTTCCTGGCAATTGAGGAAATCCAAGGACTTCAAAAGTACAACATGTACAAAAATAAGATCAAAGTAGACCTTTTGCTTGCTAAATTGGAAAAGTATCTTTTTTTTTCCTTTTCTGCAAGTACTTTATCTCAAGAAGGCATAAATATAATAAGATGACATGGGATAATCTAGGATTATACTCTCCCTCGTTCAGGCTCTCCTCTGGCATCCAAGTTTGGAGGCAAAGCTTCTGGGATTTAACATCATATAAAAACATAGCTAGAAGCAAGCCTTGTTGAAAGCTTCTGGGGTTTAACATCATATAAAAACATAGCTAGAAGCAAGCCTTGTTGAAACATAGTTAATGCAAGTTCTAATAAACATAATTAATGCAAGTTCAAAAATCAGCCCCAAAATACACAAGGAAAGCAATATCTGTTGCAGTTTGGATACTTATCCATGTAGCCATTCCTTTCCTATCTCTGAGTTATGTATGCTCTCATGTGTTATTGCTTTAAATGGTATAAAGATCGGGTGGAAGTTAAAAAATTTGCCTGTTCTATGGAAAGGTCTAAAGCATTTTAATGAGAGGCAATATGATTAATCATCTTTGTAGGATCTGAACAAATAGATGCAACTTTTATTCTTCTGATGTGGCCCCTTTTGCAAAAGTGGCATTGAAATTGTGCTTTCAATGTAGTAACAGACATTCACTGTAATTTAATGGTATCTAGAATTGTAACAACATAGGGAGAACTTATAATCTTGATGGATGTCAGTGAAAGTTTGTGAAGTTGAATAACTAGCTTCTACAAATTCATTTTCCCTTAAGTCTGATGGAGCTAAAATTGCCTTTATTCTTTGTATTTTTTGTGCTGTCAAGCATGGGTTGCCAATTTCTTATCTTCAACAAACATTGGCACATGACGATGTTTGAAGCTTTAGACAAAGAAGGATGTTAAATTCAGATTCCCGAGTTGCAAAGATTCTTTTCCTTAAAAGTATAACGCAATCAACTTTATTAGATGAATACCAGTCCTTGATATGAGAAGCATTAGTGGCTATTAATTAGGCTGTTCCTCCATCCCTAGGATATTCACAAAGTTTTACAATATTATATCCAATATTAATCTTGAAATTTTATAATTAACTAGCCAGCTTATAATCCAATTATGACAACCTACTACAAGAATGGGTGGCGATGCTTTTAAGTTTTGCTTTAATTCAATTTGCCAGGGTATTATATCATTTAAAGCTGATGGTTGATATGTAGGTGTTTTATGGACTAGTGGATTTTGAACTCTTAAGCATGCAATTTTAGCAACAACGTTGACTTATAATTTCTTTCTTTTTTTTCCCCGGGAAGTTACCTCATAATTTCTTATGGTTTCTAATTGTTCAAATTGCAGGATTGACAAAGTCTTGGAGCAGCAGGAGCCTTGCTCTTGCAAGACAAAAGTAAACCAGGATTTATGTGGCATCACTGTAGCAAAGGTTGGTTTCTACATCATTTTGAAGTATTTCTTGTGATTTCAGCTTTTTGTTTTTGATGAAATTGCTGTTATTTATTGGTTTATGGCAGTAATAATATTGTTGCTATAGGTTCTAGTTCTGAATCCCAATTTTGTATGTGATGTTCCAGTACTTGTTCTCATGGCCCATATTTCTAATGAACATCTGTTGTAGTCTAAAAATAGTTTACTGGAAGAAAGCATAAAGTTGGAAAACCCTTCCTGCCTTCATTAATGATAATTTGGTAAAAGCTTAAGTAGCCCTCAAAATTTTCCAAGTTATTCTATTAAGCTATTTAAATTTATTGTTGTGTGATGCATTTAAAAAGTATGTGGACCGCATTTTGCTTTTGATTGATGGAGCATGATGCATTTCCTTTTTGTTGCATTATGAACTTAGACTGGACATAAACTTCATAGAATGCTAGATGATCGTTATCATAATTGTTTATTATGTTAACTCATGTAAAAGGATTTCTGAGAAGTTATATTTTTATAGATTAAGCTTCACCTGTGACATGTTGTCAACCTTCTTTTTTGCCACCTAATCCTGGTTTTCTGAAATCTTCTTGCTTCTATCTCAGTGCTTTGGGTTCATATGCCATGGTATTAGTTGTACATTTTCTATAATAATTGTGTTAAAAAATTTCTGAATTCTTCCTTTTAACTTATCCTAAGGTCAATGCCTGTGTAACCTTTTGATTTATTGCATTAGGATAGAGGGGAAACTGAAGCGCTTATTACCACAGGGAATGCCCATTTATGCAGTTCTGTCTTACTGGATAATGAGCCTTTAACAAACTCTCATTTAGACAGTGATCTGAATACATGTCTTCTCTGCAAGCGTGGCGGATGGCTCTCGTGAGTAATCTTTTTCTTGTTGCTCTTTTGTTGTATGACTAGTTTTCAGCCAGCGAGTGGCATTTTTTTTCATCATGGAAGTTCTTGATGTATGTATCTCGGCCAGTGACATTGTATTGGATATTCGTTGCATACATGTGATGGTTTTGTTCTTTCACTTGCACTTGAGTGAAAGTCTGTGTTACTATTTTATGCTCATAAAAACTGATTCAACTGCATTCAATAACCAAGAATGAAACAGTAAGTTATGCAGGATAATGAATTAATGATGTCATCAACATCTCTTAGAAGTCGACTTCAATTTCTGTTGCTTTGCTTAGAGTTGAAGTTCTTAGTTCTAGTTCTAATTCTAGTTGAATTGTTAGTACTAGCAGTCCCATATTTACTACTTGGTTTCAATTTGTCTCTGTAGCGAAGTTATTAGTATAAGAATTAGTGTTAACTGTCATAAATGAGATGTTTACTTTCAATGTTACTTTCAATGATTTTGAACATGGATATAGGCTTGATTCTTTGGCCTTATGTTCTCTTTTATACTTTTTTTTATTACGCTTCTATTCTCTTGTTATTCTTTATTCTCTTCTTGGTCTTTTCTTTTTTCCCCTCAATTTTAGCCTTTCTGCCCTAAATTTCTGATTTACATCAGTAAATGATGTAGAACCGATACAGATGATGCCACTATTAATTTGATAGTCACAAGTAGGATGTAAATATCGGTTGTTGGAGATTAGGATTGAGGAATTAGAAGAAAGGAATGGCTCTAGAAATCATGTCTAGGTTTTTGAATGAGAATCAGGAATGACTATCTAGTTTCCAAGAATTGCTCTTACAGACAAAGCATCTCATTTTCCAAGCAGAATTTAGCATTCAGAAACTAAAATCTCTTGCCATTTATAAACTGAAATGTTCACTTGGTTAAATAAGAATCCTGTCAACTAAATCCTGATAAAACTAAGATAATAATGGTAACTCTTCCTAATACATATTGAGTTCTTACCTAACAGTGATAAACTCAATATCTATTCCAATTTAGTTTCTGGTAAGGAAAATTGATTAATACAAAAATATAGTATTTTGTATAAGAATATTATTATGTATCCAATATCGGAATACTTTGTTACAAGCTTAAGTACTATTTAGGAATATTGTGTACTCTTATTATAGAATATTCTACTGCCTACTATAATAAACAAATGAGCGAGACCTAAGGAATAACATACTCGGTACGGTTGTAGTGTTAATTATTTGCTTCTTTTGGTGATGCTTCTACGAATATCAATTCAGGTGTTGCAATGGACTAGGATGCAAAAGCGGCTACCATATGTCTTGCATAGATCCAGCCCTGAAGGACCTTCCTTTTGGTGTTTGGTATTGTTTTATGTGTAGTAAGAAGAAGATAGAATTGGGGGCACATTCAGTTTCTGAAGGAGTAGAGTCAATTTGGGATGCTAGAGAAGTCGAGGTATCAAACGGCGATGGTACGGAAAAATGGTCCATTATTCTTGTGATAGTTGTAAACGTTTTTGTTAGTTAGTAAATGCATAATCTGTAACTAGCTTCACTGAAAACTATTTTGTAGAGTTCTTAGCTGTAACTTATTTATACTTGTAGGATTCAAAGAGAGGCAACTTTATGTCAAGTACAAAGGTCTTGCTCATGTTCACAATTGCTGGATCCCAGAAAGCCAACTGCTTCTTGAAGCTCCATTGCTTGTTGAAAAATTCAACCCAAAGAGTGAGGTGTGAATCTCAAATATGTAACAGGTTTCCCTTTCATACATTGGATCATTGCATAGATATAATTGGAAGAGGAGTTTACATTTTGGCACTTCTTTATATAAGCTAATATTTTATTTTCTAAGAGATTTTATGATCTTCAGGTTGCAAAGTATGATCAAATGTGGGTGGTGCCACAACGGTTGCTCCAAAAGAAGAAGATAATAACCCCCAGACAGCGAGATAAATTTAATCAAGAACATGCGGAATGTGTTCTAGATTGCTGTTATGAGTGGCTTGTAAAGTGGCACGGCCTTGATTATGAACACGTAACCTGGGAGTCACAAAAGACAGTTATGAATTTGCCAGAAGCCCAGAGTCTGATTAGGGATTATGAAAATCGCCATGACAAGGCAAAGAGGGCTAAAATAAATGAGGTGTGCACAGCTGGAGATTATAAATCATATACTTCTGATTTCTAATTCACGTCTTAATTCATATTTAAAATTGCATACCTACTTAGATTTTGCTCCTGTGGTTGATTTGGGGCTACAACCGTACTTTATTTCCCTTGTGCTCATAATCTTCCTGCATTTGTGTTACATTTCATGGAAACAAAAGAATAAAAGATTTGAGTTCTAAGAGCGTAATCTGTAATCTCAAAACTGTATATATGCCTTGGCAGAGATTGCTTGGTTAAAAAGTAAAAGATAATTAAGAAAAAGAGAGAAGGGAGGGATGGAGATTTTCATCGATATATCTTTTTGTTCCTTTATGCTTTCTGTAGTCTTCTGTGGTCTTTACTTCTTTTGCTTCGTACAATGAGGCGGGGAGGGAAGGAGGGGTAGATGGAGTATTTGTCTCTTTATACTACTAGCTGCTTTTCTTACATTGATTTCTTTCACCACTATAAACATTGTCTTGTGATTATCTCCCTGCAGAAATTTCAAATGGAAAAAGATTTTCCAGTTAAGTTGTCACACTTATCAGCTGGAGCTGCACTTGGATCTGACAGTAATCATTTGGACTTTGTGAATATTCTTCGTGATGTTTGGCACAGGGGACAAAATACTGTTCTGATAGATGATCAAGCGAGCTTGGTAAATTGTACTTCCATTCCTGTTGTCAATATGCTTAGTTTTCCAGATGGCATTTAGTACAATTCAGTAATTTACTGGGAGTGACTAATTTATGATCTTAATCCAAGAAACTCAGATTTGCTGCTGGGCATTAAACAGTGCTGTCCAATAAATTTGCATCTGACAATTATGTACTTTATGTTCCCTATACGATAGAACTAGAGTTTATGGACAATATCATGGTTGGCGTTGTGCCGCACTTTCATGTTTGTTACCCGGAGTTATGCATTAGCATTTAATTGGACGGTTTCTGGTTCTGGATTCTAACTGTTAGAGATTTTTATTTGTCATATACCTTTCACATATCATAATATTACTTATTATATGTGGATGGGCTAATACTTGATTACAGTTAACCGTTCTATTACTTTCTTTTAACTCTTTTGTATGTTATAAGAATCCCTTGCTTTTGGACTTCCACACCTACTGTTGGGAAATATTCAGCTGAATATTTCCTAAGATATTATTGACTCCTAAAAGGCAATAATATCAGATCAGATAACATGTATCAGATCTGATATTGTGTACAAATATTAGGATATTATGTATAGATATTAGAAGATTATGTACAGATACTAGTTTCCTAAATTAGCTAGCTCTATTTCTATATATACATG